>BPLQ01006477.1:0-253672 GCA_021605075.1 Caerostris darwini | reverse complement strand
TCTGTGTGATTCTGTATTATCCTTAATTTATGGACATGAGTGTAATTATAGCCATTTTTTATTTATAGCATTTCATTAATAACATATTTTTGTTGTTTTAATATTTAGATTAATTGAAATTGTGTAATAAAAAAGAAATTACTGTAAATAGCAACAACAACAAAATAAAAACAAGAAATATACCGCATTTTTAAAAACAAATGATATAAAATGAACTAATTTTCAATATTATGATTTGTACCATAAAGAAGAATTAAGTTAATCCACAAATGAAATAAAATTTTAGTAAATTATATAACTTCTTTATAAATATGTTATTAATTAGTACAAAATTTTAACTATTATGACAAATTTTTCGCGAATTATCCAAATGTGAACTAAAACATATAAAATAATCACTGCTCAATTAAAATTAATATAATATGGAAGTTATCAATTACTTGAATTAAAGGTTTTTCTGTACACATAAAATAATAAAGAAAGTTATCAATAAAGTCTGTGTTTCCGATAAATTGATAAACTTTGCTGTAATCTATAATAAGTGGAAACTAATAGTAAACAAGTCTAAAGTAACTAAAAGTCTTAAAGTAACGTCAATCTTTTAGAAACAAATTAAAAAGATAACTTAATAATTCCACTAGCAATTTAATCTCACTAAAATTTAATTCCCATTACAAATTTGATCCTTTGTTCTCTAGCAATACATCATTTGCACTTCATGATACGCAAAAACTGTCAGCTATACGTATAACTGTACAACTGTGTCCTTAAAGTAAGACCAATTTTCAATTTAAAATTCCCGGGTCTTGTGGAATTTCAAAAAGATCGGTCAATTCCCTTTTGGGCCTCAAGCGCTTCCAATCTCAATTGGTACCGAAAACACTGAATGCACCAGTTCACACTGCATTGATTCTTCGTGACGTTTTCGCCAAAACTGAAACCCATATTGCTCCACAATCACCGTATTCCCACCGTGCGACTTGTGGCTATTCCCTGAACTCAAAAGACCACGATGACTTTTTAGCATGCATTGAGGATTGGAAACAAAGTTGGCATAAGTGCATTGTGTCCGGAAGGGATTACTTTGAAAGCGATGAAATAAATTTGGAAGAATAAACAAAGAGTTTTTGGAAAAATTTTCTCATACCTTTGGGGCACAGTAGTATATTTTTTATATGTAAAGAAATGAAATTGCACATAATTTTGGAAAGTCTTTTTAGGCACTGTTTGATTATTACAAGTTTGTGTCAGCCAGAAATACATAGACATTAAATAATTTAAAGTTGTAGTGTTTTGAAAAATTAAAGCATCAAAAACGCAATTTCCGCTTTTTATTCGGTTCATATTATTGAAAATTTATTATTATTATTATTTATTTTTTAAATACGAACAACATTAAAACTATGCTATTATTGAGAATTTCCATCATTAGAATGATAGGTACTCCGTATGTCCGTGAGTATATATTACTGGATGCATACATTTCGTGCTCGTAAACTGGAATAAACGCACCTACAGTTCAATCACCGATTGTATGGAATTGTAAATATCCGGTTTGAAAGTGGAAATGGACGAATCGATTACTTTGTAGGAGTTAACAATCAACTACATGCATCCTGAAAGGTCATACCTACTTAGGTCAACAAAGACAAATTTTATTTTAGTTACTTTTTATTAAATAAAGAATGCAATAAATATTTATATGCATATGACGTAATCACACTATTAAGTGGCAAAATAGAAAGCGAATTTCTTTGAAATTTTCCATTTTCTTTTCTATTTAGGGTGTTGGACTATTATTTTTGTTTATGACCATTTATTCACTTTCTACTTTTTTTCCGTTTGTAATTGATGAAGCTTGCGGTGGTCTATAATTTCTCCTTCTATGCATTTCTTCTAATGATTTTTGCAAGAATTGAACTCGCATTCTTCACCTTCACGTGCAAACTACTGAAATCCTTGCATTTTACAGATTGAGCTACTGCCTGTTGAATTCAATTTTCATTACAAACTGCTAAAACTCTATTTAAAGAATTAAAAATTAATTAATTAAATTTAATGAATGAATTAATGTTTGGAAAAACCGTATTAACATCCAGTGTCATACACTACATGTTTAAAAAAATGTATCTGAAATTGAGTGGAGGAACAAAGAGTGTTTTATGAACGATTAAAAATTTGAACAAAATATATAAATATATATAGGGAGAGTGTGAACTGATAATAGGAATTAAATGGAAAATTGTTAATAATTACTGTGGAATTTTTTTTTTCATCTCATTTTTCTTTTGATGCCATGCAATTTAATTTACAATTAGTTTCATCGAATTTTAAACCCGTTTTATATCATCTTTCTCCCTTTGAAAGTTGGCAGATTGCCAATATTTCACACAATCGGTGGTCGAACAATACGAGTGAGTATCTTAAATCAGCACCTTTCTCCTTGAGAGAATCTTCCCTTTTCAAAGAGATTTATCATTCACATACCTAGTACAGACAGGGAAATTTTCGTTTTGGCCTGTGCCTGTCGAATTTTGAATCGAGATTTTTCAATTTATCAAGCTGCTTAACTCTCCGTTAAGAATTATTACACCCATGTGTGACATAAATAGGGGTATCTTTTTTGGTGTCAGTCATTGTTCTGGGTTGGTTGTGTTTGTCCAGGAATTATCCGAAGAACTTCTTTCCCCAACTCATTTATCCCAATATCACCCGAAAAGGGCTCTGTTATTATGAAGACAACACGGTTTCTCTTGACAGCAGCCAATTCATCATCATTCGCCCATCGTCTCTTCTTTCTCCTCATCGCGTTACGCAACGTGTGTTTCTGCTTAAGACACTGGAAAGACAGAAATAAGGGCTTGACGGAGCCTATTCACCAAATAGATTGGATGCGTGAGGGTTCTTTCAGGATGGTTTTTTGTACAAATACAACTGATAACCTGCATTCTTACCTATTTTTGTATACGAATTTTCCATGTTATATATATATTGGATGGGGCCTGAATGATTGAGTGGCTGGCGCTCGGTGACACAGGTTTCGGGTTCGAGTCCCGGCGGGGCTGTGAATGTTTGTAGTGGTTCAGAATCCACTTTAAGCCGTAGGTCCCAGTCTAACAGGATCGTAGAGCGTTGCAGAGGTAGTGTTACTCCGCGTAAGTAGCTTATCTTCAAGCTACACGCACCTTCTGTGTATTGAACGTCGGTGCTGCGCCGGCCTTAAAGCATCAAAGACAAGTGTTTGCCAGCTGCACAAAATATGTATATATTGTATAAGTGATGCCTCTTTTAGGATGAGCTGTATCCACTTATGGGCCTGAATGGCCGAGTGGCTAGCGCTCTGGCGCTCGGTGACACAGGTTTCGGGTTCAAGACCCGGCGTTACCATGGATATTTGTAGTAGTTCTGAATCTACTTCAAGCAGTAGGTCCCAGTCTCATATGACTGTTGAGCGTAGAGTTCGACAACCCTACCCCGTAAAAAAAAAAAGCATCTCTCGTCTCGGAATCTACCAGCAGGACCAGAATGGGCTATTGCGCCGATGATGATGATGTATCCACATACAATGAAAACCTACATTCTTACCTATATTTGTGTAAGAACTCGTCATATTAGTTTTACTTAATACTGTTCTTAGATTTTCTGTATAATATTTGTTCGCGCCAACGCGCAAGGATACCCCTAGCGGCGAAAAAAAGTGTGTGTACGCATGCGCCTGCGAGCGCATAAGTGTGAGTCTTCAGTGTAATGCCAGAGAGGCAAGAGTGAACATCATGGCTGCGAGTGGCTGTGACTGTCATGTAAATAAAGTGTTGTTAAGTTTGCATTGTGATAACTTATTGTGTAAGGGTGTCAGTGTAATACAGTCCGCTTGAGAAAGAAAACATGTGTCAGTGCTATTGACGGCAACAATATTCAAATATTATTGTTATCTGCTATATTTTTAACATCGAGTTCAGGTACACAGTGAGGATGTGAATATTTGGGATACATTCCCAAATTTTCCCATTACAACTACTGCTTCATATTAAGGAATTTAATGTTTAAATTCCTTTAACTTGTTTATTTACACTCATGTCAATAAATTAAGGATAATGAAGTACAGGCAAAGAAAGAGACAGAAGCAAAACAAATTTGACTTATTTGTAAAGTCTATTTATTAAACAAAAGGCAAAGAGCAAAAAAGATGCTATATGTTGGACATAATTAATAAAAATTGCGATTTTTACTCGCTGGAGCAAATTTAAAAAAAGAACCTATTTACAAAAAACAGTACAACATGGTTAGTATGATGGTTAATATGTCTCCCGGACGATGTAATACAGGCCTTACAACGCCTAGGCATGCTGAGTATCAAATTATCAATCTGATCTTGGGGAATATTACACCACTCATCAAGCAGTGCCCTCCGAAGTTCCGGTTGACAGGTGGGAGGGGGTTGACATTCTGCAATTCGTCGGCCAAGCATATCCCACACATGCTCTATTGGATTCGAGTCCGGAGAGTATGCTGGCCAATCCATACGGGTGATATCCTCCAATTGAAGGCATTCGTCTACAATGTTTGCACGGTGAGGACGGGCGTTGTCATCCATAAACACAAATTCAGCACCCATGGCGCCCCGAAACAAACGTACATGTTGTTCCAGAATGACATCCCGATAGATGTGGCCTGTCATCGTTACACTCTGAACATGCAGGTCAGTTCTGGAACCAAGAATAATTCCTCCCCAAACGAGCCATCCTGCACCCCCGTAACGGTGTCGTTCAATGGTGTTCTCTTGGTGGTAACGGGTACCTGGCGCTCTCCATATGAAAGTCCGGCGAATATCAGACTGCAAACTAAACCTGGACTCGTCGGAAAACATCACACCAGACCACTGTTGCGGTGTCCACAATGCATGCTCTCTACTCCAGGTTAATCTCAGGCGACAGTGAGTTGCGGTAAGTGGAACACATCTGACAGGCCTAAATGCATATGGACCAATGTGCCCTAAGCGTCTGTACACGGTCTGCCTTTAAACTGTTGTACCGGTAGCTGAAGACAGCCGACGAGACATGTCTGATGCTGCGCTCCGTCTGTTTCTTTTGGCAGTAACTGCTAAATACCGGTCCTCATTCGGCGTTGTAACTCGGGGGCGACCTGTGCTGTAACATCTACTCACATTACCATCATCTTGGAATCGTTGCCAAAGCTTGGAGATGACACTCTGGGCGATTCCAAGTTCCTCGGATACTTCCAGCTGGGTACGTCCACATTCCAGTCGTCCGATAATTCTACCACGTAAAAAATCATCCAAATGCTTCCTTTGTGCCATAACTATGCGGTTATTGCACTGAAAGGCTTTTAAAGCGCGTGTGAACAATTTCACTTCTTTGCCACCTCTCTTACACTCCCGTCATTGTGACGTACTATCCGCGCCATCTGGTGGTTTCCTGTAATTTGCATATTCTTCTTCAAGATGTGTGTGATAATTCTACAGGTGAAATTTTTATTTTAGAGTTCAATTTCTGTGTGTTTCTGAATTATCCTTAATTTATGGACATGAGTGTATATTACATAATTGCTTTCGATGCTTCTACCAAACAGTCTAGCATGATTTTTTTTATTAATAAAGTTGGTTGTGTTTAAAAAGAATAAATTTTGTTGCTTAAAGGCTTATTAAAATATTCCAGTTCGCTGTACTCGATAACCTTCTTGGAAAGCTAAATGTCGATGCACAGCCAAACACAGCCAAATATGTCAAAAATCTAATTAAATTAAAGATATGTGCACAAATTTATTTGAAAAGGAGCCTTGCGTTTTGAAAGGTGCTGTCGTGCTAAATAGCATATAGATGCAGTTGAATTTGCGCTTTGGTTAGTCTCTCTACTGTCATGTTTTGCACACCTTATGCTAATTAGACCGGGACCTACAGTTTAACATGGATTCCGAACCCCTCACAAATATTCATGCCATTGCTGGGATTCGATCCTGAAGCCTGTGGTAACAAAAGCCAGAGCGCTAGCCAATTGGCTATCAGTGTGGATTTTGTAGGTGAATTCATTTATTTGAGCTACATAATATGCATAGTAATAAAGTTAAAATCTTTAAAAAAGCATCTACTAAAATATCCTAAATATCTTCATTCTGGACATCTTTCAAAACATCTAAAGCTTTAGAATTCTCACATAGTCTATGCAGACCCGTAGATTGTATCCCAGGTAATGCACAAAATCGTTTTACAACGGCGAAAATTTTCTTTTTCTACCAAATCTGTTCTCCTGGCAAAATATTTGCCAGAAAATTCGCTATGAACGCTTGAAATCTTGGTACTATTTCAGTATCATCACCACTTTCTAGTTCGCTATTGCCTTTGAAATTTCCATTTTGCAATTCGGTCAGTCATCACCCTCCTCCTATTTCTTAATGCCTCCTATTTCATTAAAACTTTCGTAAAAGATATTACATATTTCAGACATTTTGGGAGCAGTTCATTCGCAAACAAATTTCGCTGGAAGAAACGTCCTCTTACAACTCTTAAATCACTCTTTGTCATGATCAAGAATGTTTCATTTTGTCCTAGTTTGAATGACGCATTAGACTCATCAACAGGAACTTAAGCGAAAACAAGAGCATGACGAAATTGACTTGTTCAATGCAGCCGTGAGTTAAAACAGCTTATTAAAGTTTTTAACAGTTGATAAAGTGAGATAATAAAATGTTTTTTTAAAAGCTATTTTTAAATTCCTACTATTAGTTCACACTCTCCCTACATATATTTATATATCTTGTTCACATTTTCAGTCGTTCATGAAACACTTTTTATTCCTCCACTCAAGTTCAAATAGATTGTTTTTGAACTGGTAGTGGATGGCAGTTGATCTTAATACAGTTTTTTCCAAATATTAATTCCTTCATTAAATTTAATTCATTAATTTTAATTTTTTGTTTAGATTTAAGTTGCATGTATCTACCATCAGATGGCGCCAGATGTAAGAGGAAAATTTCAACTTTATTTGTAAAGAACTTTATGCAACAGAGTGAAAACAAAGTAGGAATTCACTTAAATTTTTTTTTATATTACTTGCTACAAGTTAAATAGGTGAAATAATTACTATGAAGCAAATAAGGAAGTCATCTGAATTAAGCATACAGCTTAAAATAATATTTTAAGAAATGCAACAGTGCATTTTACTTTCTGATTTCCTCAAATTTAATCCATAAAAGCTCTTCTATTAACCCATGGCATTGAATTAATAAAGTTTAAGTTAACACATTCCAAGGAATGTGTGTATGGAGTAGACGAGATCTGGGTATCAAAGGCCTCTCCTCCTGAAAAACTTCCTTCTATTTCCATTCCTCCCTCAAGAAAATCAGATTTACCTTCACTCCAGAGAGCTGGCGGAAGCACTCCGGCACCCTAAAAGCCGCTCGATACATCCGCTATTCTTATCACCTGAGCACCCGCCAGAGGCACCCCGACTTTAATAGAATCCCCTTCGATTTCCTGTCATCTGCAGGCATCCCCCTTTCGACGCGTCAGCACCTTTCGGAAGATGACACGGGGCGCGGAATGCTGGAGTCTGCTACTCAACCTAATGGCTCGGTTTTCAATCTCAATTTCGAACTCCATCGCTCGCAAATAGCTGGAACACTTTTCCATCTTACATTCCGACTATTCAGACCACGTGCGAATCTCGAATGTCGAAAATCCTTTTGGATAGACCATTGAATGAATCGGTATTATGAATGGAATTACTTTTTAGGTAAAGTCCGTCAGGAAAGCCTTGAATAGGCAGACTGGATTAATTATGGGTTATGCGTTTACTTTCAGGAAGGCATCCATTGGGATTATGGAGATGTCAAAGATAATTATAAATAGGTCATTGAATGTGTAATAAGAAGGTGTACTGAATAAGAAAGCTGTCTGATACACCAACTTACATTTTTATCATTTTATTACTGTTCCCAAAGAGTAAGACCAATTATTCTTTTTAAAAACTCTGTTTAATCTTCCAAATTTATTTCATCGCCTTCAAAGTAATCACTACGGACACAATGCACTAATGCCAACTTTTTTTTCCAATCCTCAATGTATGCTAAAAAGTCGTCCGCAGGGATGGCCTTCAAAGCTCTTGCCGATTCACGTTGAATTTCTTCAATCGACTCAAAACGGTGTCCCCGGAGTGTTTTTTTTTTAGTTTAAGGAATAGCCAGAAGTCGCACGGTGCTAGATCAGGTGAATATGGTGGTTGTGGAACGATAGGGGTTACATTTTTGGTGAAAAAGTCACGAAGAATATATACAGTATGAGTTGACGCATTATTACCAAGAGTTGCCTTTCCATAAATGGGGCCTCTTTTTGCGAATAGCTTCACGCAAACGACGCATAACACTCAAATAATATTCCTTGTTGATAGTTTGGCCCGGAAAAATGAATTCAATCCCCCACACCACGGTAATGAAGGAAACAGGCAACATGATCTTGATTTTTGTGCGACTTTGGCGAGCTCTTTTCGGTCTTGCTTCACCTTTGTCACGATATTAGCTCGATTAATCGGTTGTTTTTCGGGTCGTAAGCATAAATCTAAATCTCATCTCCATTTACGATTTATTTCAACTTGTCCTGATAGTCAAAAAGCATTGTTTCATACACTTCAACGCGACGATGTTTTCCAAAAAATTCATTGTTTTCTGTACCAATCGAGATTTGACGCCCAAAACATCTTTTAAAATTGAATTGCCCTATCCTTTTGAAATTCCAACATCATCAGAAAGGTCTCTAATTGTAAATTGACGGTTTGCAAGCCAAATCTTTAATTTTTTGGATGTGAGCTTTTCGGTTAAGGATGATGGTCGACCAGAACGCTCTTAAACTTCACCGCGTTCTCTGCCTTCTTTTAACTATTTTTACCACTTATAAATCTTTTTTTCCGATATAGGAATGCTCACCGAAATATACATTTTAGTACACGAATATTCCTTCCGCAAACAAATTTGATGCAAATTCTTTACTCAATGAATTCAGACATTTCAAAAATCGCCGAAATCACTTTTAGCTCTCCCAAATCCAAACGTAACTCAAACACTATTGAATATTTTGACGTGAAATTTCACACAGATGTCAAGGACAATGCCAACCACCAGAAACAAAATTGAAATTCCATATGGCCGGAATGCTTAAATTGAAAAGTCCAGCAGGAAAGATTTCAGTGGCATACTGGATTAATTATGGATTATATGTTTACTTTCAAGGAGGCATTCATTGGGATTATGGAGATGTCAAATATAATTATAAATAGGCTATTGAATGTATAATAAGAAAGTGTACATATTTAATGAAGTATATTTTTAATTATGCTGCCTCATGCATCAACTTTCATTTTATTTTTAAACCTAACATGCACATCCGTATTAGTGTAATGACTGTACTGTGCTGCTAGCAGCTATTATAAAATATGAGAATGGGCTCTCATTTAATAAAGTTGGATGGTAAGCTTTCAGTACGCAGACTAGATTAATTTTATTTTATTAATATTCCGTTAAAAAACATTAATTGGAATTTAAGAAACGTCAAAGTTAACCATAATTAAGTAACTGAATGTATAAGATGATGAATTTATTGGATAAAATGCAGCTTTCAGTGAGCAACTACACTGCTGCTGTTATGTGTATTATGTCAGCTAAATTAATTCTTACCACATTAAACTTAACGTGTAAATCATTATTAATTTAGTGACTAAAGTGTGTTGCTAACACCTATTCATGAATTTCGGCATTTATTTATAGAATTAAATAACTTGGTGGTTGGCGCACTCATCTCCAAACTGTGGAAGTTTTTATTGTAACCAGATGCTGAGGTGCCTATGGTGAGTAGGAACTAAAATAATAATAATCATAATAAAAAACTGAATAGTTCAAAATTAATATTCATGAATAGATATCCCTCCTTTCCGTTAGAAAAAGAAATATACATGAACATTAATTGGATCAACAGATATAAATAACTAATATTAGGTTTACAAATGCCAAAAAAGACTTTGAAATAAGTTTCAAATAAAAATTATTAAAACACCTGAAATCTGCTCGGCAAATTTCAACTAATCGTGTGCGAACATTCCAGAACGGATGAATAAACACGGAAATAGGCCAATGTTTAATAATGCAAGAGATATATGAAGCAATTGTTTGGAACACTACAACAATGGCCAAATTCAACAGCCACATGAATATACCAATGTTAAATAGATAAAGATCTTCATGAAAAATGAATAGTTTAAGAATCTTTAAAAGAATATGCAAAAGTAAAATAAATGCGGTGGTAAATGATGAATGAAGTATTACAAATTCTACAAGACACGTTATCACATTCAATAGCGAAAAAAATATATCAAAGTTTCAAAATTCTAGTCGTAAATGAAGAATGAAGTATTCCAAATTTTAAAAGAATCACTTATCACATTCAATAGCCAATAGTGAATATGTCAAAGTTTGAAAATTCTAGGCATAAATGAAGAATGAAGTATTTCAAATACAATAAGAAGCACTATACTGCTCCATAAACATGGGAAAATGCCAAAAGTGATAAATGTGAAACTTCAAGAGGAAGGAATTGATTCAACGCACTACGATTACTTATAGGCATGAAAATACAAATGTTTAAAATCACATATCAAAACACGAACAGTGATTCTAAACCCTACTACAAAACACATCAAACAAAAGCCATATTCTCTAGAAAATTCCTGGGGATTAACGTCATTCATGAAGTACTTCAAAGTTAAAGGGGCTCAAAGTACCATTTTCCGCCAAAATTTGGAATGGAGTTTTATTTGCTTGCCCCTCATTTTCGGATAAAGTCACGGACTCTTAATCAGGATAACATCTTGTTCACGCATGATAATAATTCGTTGCTATTAAGATATTTGTTTATTATTAACAGGTTCAATATTATTATCATATGTGATTTAAAAATAATTATTCTATTTTCATGTTTATGGTAACTAAATATTTTATTTTCTGTAGCAAGGGTTTCATATCTGCCAGGGAAAAATGCAGTTCTAAATGTATCTGAAAAGATAAATATTCGCGCAGTGTAATACAGTATTAGCAAACATGAAGCTATGAGCTATGAAGCAAATGAGCTATTTTCATATTATAATACGGAAACCAGACATTTTATTTTACATTGGTAGTAAAAAATTAGTATTCAAGAAATGAGCCATTTGGAAATATTTACACCAGAATTTTATGGGGTTTTTTTTGTTGCTTTTAATTTTATGAAAGCGTTCTCTGTAATAAGGCATGTCTTTATCTAATATTTTCCATTCATTTTTGAAGATTTCCCATTTCAGAATCCTAGCCCATAAATAAGATTTACTTTGAGAAAAAAGGTTTTACTGCTTCCGGGGATAAATAAGATTCTTTTTATGGTTCTTTTAAAGGAAGAGAGAAGAAGAGGTCTGGCGACCATGGGTTATCGATCTTTTATTACAAGGCCATTTCTTAAACTACTTTCTCTGTTTACATTTTTCAGGTCAAATAAGGTAATGTAGAAATATCGATTTTGTCTTTTAAGTAAAATAGGTAGATAAGTAAGTTTAATGTTAAGTAAGTTAACATGTTGTTGTTGTTGTTGTTACCTGTCTTTATTAGAACTCAACCCATACAAATACAGACACTTACCGTAGAAACAAAAAGAACCTGTAAAAAATCAAAATGACAAAGGGAAAAGTCATACATATATTAGATTTCAAAACATACATATATCAGAGTTCAAAAGCCCTATTTTGGCCAAATATTCCCCCAGGCAGTCGTGTCCCATTATTAATCTAAAATTCGCAAAACCCTCTCTGAGGGTTTCTCCACTAAATAACAAGTTAATATATATATTTTGTTCTAATGCAGTTGGCAAAACACTTAGACAGTTGTTGGCAAGCGCTGCACCGACGTTACTCATTTAGCACTACCCAGGAGGTGCATGTAGCTTGAAGATAAGCTACGGACGCGGATTAACACTACCCCTCCTGCAACTCTCTACGATCATACTAGACCGGGACCTACGGCTTAAAGAGGATTCCGAACCACTACAAACATCCAGGGCACCGCCGGGATTCGAACCCAAAACCTGTGGTACCGACATAAGGCCCATAAGTTAATCTATAAAAAGGCATAATTTACTTGAGAAATGAATGCACGTTTTCTATTATTTTTACACTAATATATGACTTTTTTTATTACTAACAATATTTACTGAGTAATATTAGGTTAGATAAAAAATGTCGACCATTTTTTTTTTAATTTTATTTTTCTTAATACGCGAACTACACTATTTTATAAAAGACATTTCACCAACAAAAATAGAATTCTTTCGCCCAAAACCTCTTTTAACTCAATTTTACTATAAAAAAAAAAAAAAAAAAATGAATACCGTAGCATGCGTTTAGAAATAAAATATACATCTACCTATTACCAAATAAAGAAAAAAAGATCCTTAAGTATGTTCCCTTTTTCGAAAAAAATCCCTCTAATAGCGGAAATCTCGAGGAAGATTTTCCCTGTCGTGACCGGTGTCTAAAGAAGGCAAATGATCTGCTCGCAGGGCTCTTCGCGGCCTGAATAGCCCGAGCACTGATAGAAGTTGTTCCGGTGCTTTCGGAAAACGCAAGGATGCCATTACACGAGTCGAGATAAGTTGCACCCTCATTATGCGCCCCGGCATTATACGCGGAAAAAGGAATTATTTTGGCTGCGAGGATTTCGGATGGCATGCTCTTTTGGGTGGCTGGAAAAGGGGATAAACGAGAGTTCGGCTAGGGATTTTTTTTATTTTTTAATGAAGCAACATTACGAGAAGAACCAGGTGAAGTGCCCGTGACACTAATGGCAGATTTCGAAATATTTTAGATCGTCCTTTTTAGTTCAAAGTTGTTTTAGAAAGGAAAAAGATTTAAAAAAAATGTTAATGTTTAATCCACACTATTTGTAGGTATGTACCTTCATACATATACCTATATTAAAGGTTAAAAGGCGAAGAGTTCAGACATACCATGTCTTGTTTCAGTTAAGTTTTAAATAAATAAATAATTCATTATTATTATGTTATTTATTTATTATTACCACTTTCAATATTATTATGCTTTTGATTGAAAATAAATATTCTATTTTCATGTTTAGGGCAACTAAATATTATATCTTCTGTAGCAAGGGAATGGAGTTTCATATCTGCCAGGGAAAAAATGTAGTTCTAAATTAATTAGAAAAGATCGTGCATTTTAATATAGTATTAGGAAACATAAATGCAAATGAGATATTTTCATATTATAATACGTAAACCAGATTTTATTTTACATTGGTAGTAAAAATTAGTATTCATCAAATGAGCCATTTGGAAATATTTTCACCAGAATGTTATGTGTTTTTTCTTTGCTTTTAATTTTATAAAAGCGTCTTGTGTAATAAGACATGCCTTTATCTAATATTTTCCATTCATTTTTGAAGAGGTTCCATTTCAGAAACCTATCTCAAAAATAAGTTTTACTAGAAACAAGGTTTTACTGCTTTCGAGAAGAAATAAGATTCTTTTTATGGTTCTTTTGAAGAACAGATCTGGCGACCCATGGGTTATCGATTCTTTTATTACGCGGTCATTTCTTAAACTGCATTCTGTGTTTCCATTTTTCAGGTCAAAGTGTAGAAATATCGATTTTTTTCTTTTAAGTAAAATAAGTAGGTAAGTAAATTTAATGTTAAGTAGGTTAACATGTTTTTGTTACTATCTGTGTCTTTATTGGATATAATGTTGTTACCTATATCTTTATTATTATAACTCCGTACAAATGCCACTTGCCGTAAAACAAAAAGAACCTATAAACAAATCAAAATCACAAAAGGGAAAAGACCAGACATTCTTAACTAAAATGAATAAAAAGCCTTAAAAACATTTGAAAACAAATTAAATGTTCTAAGGATAAAAATTTAAAAAGCTAGAAGCACCCTAATAAAAGTCTACATGATCAGAACATGTTTTCTCCAGTAAAGAGTACACATATCACCTTTCTGTTGTACCTTCGATTCTAGTCCCGAGAAAACAAGTGGATGGGCCTTTTTTATTTTCTCTGTCTTACATGAAACACATCTATCAGAATTCCCAATCGCTATATTGGCCAAATATTCACTCAGGCAGACGTGTTCAATTCTTAATTTAAAATTGGCAAAAGATTCTTTAAGTAGTTTTCCACTAAATAATAAGTTGATATATAAAATCACATAATTTGCTTGAAAAATGATTGCATTTTTCTGTTATCTCTTCTCTAATGTTTAACTTTTTTTAATTATTAACAATATTTAATAAATATTATTAGATTTGAACAATAATATTTTTTGATTATTAAAATTAGATTTGAATAATATTTTTTTGATTATTAATATTAGATTTGAATCTTTTTTTCCATTCCTACTATTAGTTATAATTTTTTTCATCCACTCAAGTTCAAATATATGTTTTTAAACTTGTAGTGGATGACACTTGATGTTAATACAATTTTTTCAAATAATAATTAATTCATTCAACTTAATTAATAATTTTTAGTTTTTTTTTAGATTTAAGTTGCATGTATCTAATAATAGATGGCGCCAGATGTAAGAGGAAAATTTCAACTCTATTTGTAAGGGACTTTTCTGCAATGTAGTGAAAAAAAAGTAGGAATTGACTTTAAAAATTTTTTTTTATATTGTTTTATTATTTATTGTTCTGTTTTAGTAAATTATTTATTATTATTATTTACTATTACTTTTATTATATTTATTATTATTATTTTATATATTACTTGTTTAATTTTATTTTTCTTAATAAGCCAATTAAACTATTTCATAAATGACATTTCACCCACAAAAGTAGGAGAATTCTTTCACCCCAAACCTCTTTTAACTCAATTTTACTAAAAAAAAAAGAAAGAATACCGTAGCATGCGTTTAGAAATAAAATAGGCATCTACCTATTACCCTTCCAAATAAAGAAAAAAAGATCCTTAAGTATGTTGCCCTTTTCGAAAAAAATCCCTCTAATAGCGGAAATCTCGAGGAAGATTTTCCCTGTCGTGACTGGTGTCTAAAGAAGGCAAATGATCTGCTCGCAGGGCTCTTCGCGGCCTGAATAGCCCGGGTACTGATAGAAGTTGTTCTGCTGCTTTCGGAAAACGCAAGGATGCCATTACACGAGACGAGATAAGTTGCGCCCTCATTATGCGCCCCAGCATTATACACGGAAAAAGGAATTATTTTGGCTGCGAGGATTTCGGATGGCATGCTCTTTTGGGTGGCTGGAAAAGGGGATAAACGAGAGTTTGGGTAGGGATTTTTTTATTTTTTAATGAAGTAACATTACGAAGAACCAGGTGAAGTGGCCATGACACTAATGGCAGATTTCGAAATATTTTAGATCGTTCTTTTTATTTTAAATTTGCTTTAGAAAGGGTATTTTCTTTGAAAAGATAAAAAAAAAAAATTGTTAATATTTATATTTAATGCATACTATATATATATATATATATATGTACCTTCATACATACACCTAGATTAAAGGTTAAAAGGCGAAAAATTCAGATACTTAACAAAAAGAAAATATGCATGCATACAAAAATAGGATACGAAGCAAGTAATCTAGAAATTCAATATATGTATATGGTACCGGAATGGCCGAGTGACTAGTGCTACGGTGCTTAGTGCCACAGGTTTCGGGTTCGTGGCCCAGCGGTGCCATGGATATTTGTAATGGTTTGGAATCCACTACAAATATACCGTAGGTCCCGGCCTAAAATGGCCGCAGAGCGTTGGACGAAGGGCCGACAATACTACCCCGTTAAAAGGATCATCTACCTACCAGAAATCTTCTAGCGAGCAGACGACCTTGGTCCACCATGGGGCTGTTGCGCCACTGATGAATATATATATATATATATATATATTGATTTCCTAAATTGCTTAATTCCTCATTCTATATTATATACACCCTTAAATTACTTAACCCCGCAATTAATAAGCGATCACATATATTTTCACATGTCGTAGCTGTCTTGATAATCTTCCATTCAAACTCCGTACAACGATGTCATATACATTCTCAACTGCGGCAACGAAATTGTTTCCACTGGAACTGTTCATTCTGTGAACGGAACCGTGTTCAGATCCGGTTCTCATCTTGGGAGAGCTACAAATCACTCCAATAGACATTCATAAAATATAAAGCCCCAGACATGAAATATGCAAGGATTACCAACAATTTTACTTTAATACAAAAAAAATATATTTATAAATACATATAATACATATTTACACATCAATTAATTACAAGACTGCAAATAAAACACTTTACATGATAGCAAAACAATTGGCCTTTAATTATATAATATCATATAATTAATAAGGGCCTGATGGCCGAGTGGCTAGCGCTCTGGTGCTCGGTACCACAGGTTTCAGGTTCGAGTCCCGGCGGTGACATGGGTGTTTGTAGTGGTTCGGAATCCATTTTAAGCTGTAGGTCCCCGTCTAACAGGATCGTAGAGCGTTGTGGGGGTAGTGTTACTCTGCGTCCGTAGTTTATCTTAGCACCACGCGCCCCCTGGGTAGTGCTTAGTGAGTCACGTCGGTGCAGCGCTTCCCTTAAGGCATCCAAGACAACTGCCTAAGTGTTTGCCAGTTGCATTAGAAAATATATGTATAATCAATACAAACATCTTTTGCTCTAGCTCCCATCATCAAGGTGAAGGTGAAAAAGTTTTAAGCAATAATAATTAGCATAGTATTTTGCACAGTACTATAGTCCTTTTTCTGGTAATTCGATAGAGCTCCTATAGGACTTCATGTTCTGTGGTAGGAAAAACGGGTACATCCCCAAATGTTACAATATACGTTAATCAATAATGAAGAAAGAAATTTTTTAAAAATTGATTCTAAGATATTTACAATTAAAAAAATACTAAAACAAATAAATCATAAAATGATTTTATGTGATCTTTTAATATTTTCATGAGTTACATAGAATTTAATTTGCTTGATTGCAGAAATAGAGTCATTTTGCAGATTTTCCAACTTCGGATGAATTTCCTTAGGCGCTAATCCATCCAAAACGAAGAATTTCATGAAAGCACGATATTCAAGTTTATCCATTTTAACTAAAAACACGCAAGACGTCTAATGCAAAAATTCGTTTAAACGAACTAATTGAGAGAACAATTTTAAATTCCTCATACGTGCACCTAGGCAGGAAACATAAATTTTTGCTGATTGGAGCGTCAGGCCGATAACCCTGTGTTTCGTCTCTGTGTCAGGCCAAGCCTTATCCTCGTAAAGAATTTTCTGGAAATATCAAATATATTTCCAGAAAATTCTTTATGTTAAAAAAGTTAAAGTTTTAAGTATGAAAGACTGATATCGTGATGAAATACTTTACCACGAAGGAACAATTTAAATTTCGAAATTTGATAAATAATCACGTTTTGTCTTGCTTCCAGAATATTAAAATGTGTGCTTGCTGTATAAATCTGGTACTGTCGGTACAGGAGTCAGTGAATATTGATCTGAAAATTGCTGTGTACACTAGAATAGTGTTACCCGTTTATCGAAGAATGTTTATTCATAAGTGGATAAAGTGCTGTAGTATAATTGAGGAATTCGATACATAGCTTCAAATTTTTAATTATTTTCTCCTCGGGCTGCGCCATCTAGTGACGAAATATATGTTTACAGGCTAGATAAATTTACAATAAATAAATAAAATTATAAATAAAAAGAGTTTCATTATTGAATTCCGATTAATATATATAACAATATATAAACATCCCGACTAATAATATATTTTCTTACTATTTTCATTATTTTGTTTCATTTTTATACATTAAGCGCTGCCCCATTGTATGGCATTTATGAAATAATTTTACCTAGAATGTCTATCACGCACAGGCCCATTATCAAAGGGCTAAATACTACTGATCCCATAAAGTAAGACCATTTTTCTTTTCAAAAAAAAAAAACGTGGATGAAATGGACTGTCAACCAGAGGGCTCTTCGTTTTTCAACGCCTCTGCCTTCTTTGAACTATTTATACCACTTCTAAACGTTTCTTTCCGATATAGGAATGCTCACCGAATGCCTTCTGCGACATTCTATACGTTTCCTCAAACAAAATTGAATGCAAGTACTTTGCTCAATGAATTCAGACGTTTCAAAAAACCTCCGGAATCAGTTTCAGCGTCAAGTCAAAGCCAAGCGTCACTCAAACAATTATGAATATTTTGACGTCAAGTTTCACACAGATGTCAAGGACAGTGCCAGCAACATAAGAAAGAAAAGAAAATTGAAACTCCATAAGCCTCGGGAATTTTAAATTGAAAATGGGTCTTACTTTTCGGACACAGTAGTATGCCTTCTGAGAGACTTTACTTTAGCATATAAAAATTACAGCTTATAAAAAAAAAAAAATATTTTTTTTAAATTAAATTTATAAAAACTTAAACACAAAAGCCTTGTTACCACAATCTATTTCTTAATATTTTCATAGCCCAATAACTTTGCAGATAAGCTGCGTCATCGCTGTCCCCATTAGCTTACAAAGCAGATGCGGGCTTCCCTTGCTAATGTCAAAATCAATTAGCTCTCTCCCAAAGGCGACAGATAAAGTGCTTAATTAGTCCATAATGCGTTTAATTTAGGCCAATTGCATTTCCATTACATTGCTGAAAGAGTGAAGCTTTGGATCAGTGTTGAAGTCGTATCGTTTCAAATTTTCACATAGTTGCCACTCACATTTTTATGTTCCCATATACTGAAGAAACTCTAGGCATGATATTCCGAAGATACTCTGTGCGCGTTTTCTCTGCTCAAATCAATTGTATTTGCTAAAAATATATGAATAATCCACATGACCATTAACTACACTATTTGACAAAGTAAATTAAATCGTCACCATGTAATTGTCCGTTACTGTAGTCATTAAATGCAAAAGGGTAATATAAAAAAGCATTAGAATGAACGGATCTAAAACAATATATTAAAATTCTCTGAAACAAAACAACCAAAAAGTGCGAATATTTTTCAATTATTAAATAAAAATAATAATGAAAATATAAAGATTTAAACGTAGCGGAAGAAATATTTTTCTTAATATAAAATACTTTTTTTTTCCTTACATAATTACTACATACAGATTCATTTATTTTCCATAAACATAAACCTTAATCCATTGAGATTTATAAATATTTCTAACAAAACACTTATAACCTTAATATTTAATTTAGAATATTAAAATTGGTGTTATTAGCAGTGTGTTATCAATATTTGCATACATTTACCGATAGAATTCCTTGAATACTATTTAAAAAGAGAAAATTACTGAAACTGTTATTAGAATGGAATATACAATTAATTAGTTAATTCATTAATTAGATTTTATTAAAACTCAAGCATAAAATGAAAAGAAATAAAATTAAAACAAGTAATATAAAAAAAAAAATAATAAGTCAATTCTTACTTTTTTTTCACTATATTGCAGAAAAGTTCTTTACAAATAAAGTTGAAATTTTCCTCTTACATTTGGCGCCATCTATTTTTAGAAATATGCAACATAAATCTAAAAAAAACTGAAATTAATTAATTAAATTTAATGAAGGAATTAATATTTGAAAAAACTGTATCAACATCAAATGTCCTCCACTACAAGTTTAAAAAAAGTATTTGAACTGGAGTGGATGAATAAAAAGTATTTTATGAACGATTAAAAATTTGAACAAGGTATATATAGGGAGAGTGTGAGCTAATAGTAAGAATTGAAGAAGAAAAATTACTTAAACTTTTATTATAATGGAATGTAAAATTAATAACGGTAAAGTTAATAAAATTTAAAATATAAAGTTTTATTAAAACTCAAGGCATAAAATGAAAAGAAATTAAAATAAAAAACATAGGACAAACCAAGAAATACAAAAACATTAAATATGTAAATTAACGCAAGTAATTTTTTTTTCCATCTCATACAACTATTTTATTAATTTATCTTCATTTCTTATCTAAGTTCAAATGCTATAAAAAATGTATCTCGTTTATAATGAAATAATTTATTCCACGAAAGCATCTCAACTCCCACAAAAGATTGTTTTAACTTCGAGATTATTTCAAATCAGAATTTTTCCGGATATTCATTTCCGTGTTTCTCAGAAAGAATATTTCTCCTTTTCATTATATTTTTTTTTAATCCGACTCATGAATATTTCTCTCGCGAATAAATTTTCAAAGAAAATGAAAAATTCTCTGATTAAAGGAAAAATGAAACGGTTTGTTTGTGTTTATGGAACTACTTTTTTTTATCAATGATTGCTGTCGAAAAAATGCACGTCTCAAAGGAATTTTATGCAGATCAAACGAAAATTTTTTTAGATACAAAGTTTAAAAAAAAAGCAAACTGACTAAATATTCTGTTGGAGAATAATGATCCGCCTACAGACACACGTCGCTTGATTTTATCTTTTAAGTTTTCCAAGAAATTGAAAAGGTATCAATAAACCATGATTCTTATTTTTGATAATATTAAAACTTCAAACGAGATATAAAGAATAAATACTATTGTGCACAAAAAGTAAGACCAATTATTATTTTTTCTCAAAAACTCTTTTTATTCTTCCAAATTTATTTCATCGCCCTCGAAGTAATCTCCTCCGGACACTTTTGCCACCTTTTTCCCAATCCTCAATGCATGCTAAAAAGTCATCGGCAGGGATGGCCTTCAAAGTGCGCTCCGATTCACGTTGAATCCCTTCAATCGACTCTTAACGGTGACCCCGGAGTGGTCTTTTGAGTGTAGGGAATAGCCAGAAGTCGCACGGTGTGAATATGGTAGAAATCGCCGGAATCAATTTGAGCGTCTCACAAAGCCAAGCGTAACTCTAACACTAAATGAATATGTTGATGTGAAATTTCACAAGGACAGTGCCAGCAACCTAAACAAGAAAAAAAAATTGAAATTCCATTACCCCCGGGAATTTTAAGTGAAAATTGGTCTTATTTTTTGGACACAATGGTATTTATTTGTTCAAGGTTTATAATATTTGAAACAAAGAATTACATAGAAACTACCCATGCAAAGAATGAGCACGATAGATCTCTAGTTAGGGAAGAGCTCCAATGGGCAGAAAATTCTCAGGTGCCGTTCCTGTGGTTATTGGGGTGGGCGAAGAACAATGGACATCCCTGTGGTGTATCCTGGATTATACAAAATCTGCTGCCTTTCAGCAATTCCTTCTTCTTCATTGCAGTAACGGCTCCAGGGTGGGCCAAGGCCGTCTGCGTATTGGCAGATTTCGAGACAGGAGGTGTTTCTCTTTTTATATGGGGTATACCACAGCATCCATGGCACCCCATCCATTCATAAGCCGGAGTCTTTTCTTATTTTACTCATTTCCATTTTTAAAGCATTTTTTTCCCCATTATTCAGAAAAATGTGTTCTTGTCGGCGTCTCCTTGTGATTTCTAAAGTGAAGAAAGTACATTCTTTTTCAAAGGTGAGAATAAATTGAATTCAATCAATTCCTTTTCGAAGTGGAGTTTATAATTACGTAATCTGCAACTGTGATGGCGTAGCTGAAGGGCGAATTCCTCCAGCAGTTTGTTTGTTGATATTTTATTAGCTCATTATAAACTGGACCTGAAATTCCCCATACTATTCCTTATGCTGTACACTGCATGCATAAAATCATTAATTCTGTAATATTTTTTTTTTCATTCCAAAAGTTGCACTTTTAAAGAAGTTTTTTATGAGAATATTTTGAAAGCAAAAAAAAAGAGAAAGAAAGAAAAGAAGAAACATTTTTAAACCGCTAGTTTAATGATTATTTCGAAAAAAATTTCCCTGTATTGAGTTTTTTTTTCTTTGTATTCCTTTGCCTTTCGTAGAAAAAAAATCCAGCCTTTTTTTTTTCTTATTGATATAGCTTTTTTTTATAAAAAGAAAAATGGAGAAATGGAAGAAAAAAATATATAATTTGATGAAAGACTCATCTTCATGGGTCTCCGGTCGCCCTCCCCCTCACTTCCTTCTTTTTCATTTCCGGAACTTAATGAAAAAAAACTCTGGAAAGTTTGTTTTTCTTCGGAATTGAAATTTTTTTTCTTCCTTTTCTTTGATTTGGAGAGTATTCCTTTCGCTTTATTCCTTCGTTAGAGAAAATCTCCTTCGAACCAGAAGAATACGGGGGAACTCATTTGGAAAGAACTGCTACAAATTGGATATTTTCAAATTATTGTTCTCTACGAATCAAGCATTTGTCGAGGGATTGGCTTTAATCATGGCTGTTGGAAGGCGTATACATCCGAAAAAATACATGAGTTCTCTTCCAGGTCGTTTATTATTTTTTTTTTCAATTCCTACTATTAGTTCACATTCACATGTGTATCCGTTCACATGTATCCCATATGTATCCATTTTATTTTCAGTATAAAATATAGAATGTTGCAGAAGGCATTCTGTGAGCATTCCTGTAACGGAAAGAAATTGTTTACAAGTGGTATGAAGAGTTCAAAAACTCGTTGAAGACGAAGAGCCCTCTGGTCGACAGTCCACCTCAATCGACGAAGCTCACGTCCAAAAAAATTAAAGATTGGGTGCTTTCAAACCGTCCATTTACAATGAGAGACCTTGTTGATGATGTTGGAATTTCAAAAGGATCGGTCAATTCCAAGGCCATGCCTACCGATGGCTTATTAGCTTGCATAAAGAGCATAAATAAAGAGTTTTTGAAAAAAAAAGTGGCCTTATTTTTTGGGCACAGTAGTATCTTCAAAGGAGTTCCTTGGATACCCTTTCATATCGGAAAATGTTTTTCGCAAAAAGAAAAAAAGAAAGAAAGAAAATCAAATGATTGAAAAATAAATAATTGGTCTTACTCTTTGTGCACTGTATTAACTGTTACACCTGGTTGCAGACAGTCGAGTTGTTGACCAGGACGTTCTTTGTCTTTGTTTTTCGTTGAATCGCCTAAAGCTACTCACAAAAACGTCTTGTCTTGGGATATTAACGCTGTAAGTTTCTCATGCGTGTTAGTTTTGACTGAACAAGGAAAGCACAAAGTGACGCAAATGATCTTGATTTGAATCGAAACTCGATAGGTTTTTACCAGAAGAACCTCCATCAAGACAAATAACCTTCTGTTTAGAGCCAGCAATGTATAGGTTTGAATATCAAGCAATCGTTATATATATATATTCTGAGTTTGAGTTTGTGTCCACCTATGCACGGCCAGAATTTATTGTACATCAAATTTCAACCAAATTGGAAAGCATTTACGGCCATTACCGCAGACGAAGGAATGCGCTAAATATATTTTCTCTCGTGATGAATGGCTATAAACAAAGGTTTCTCAAGATTTCTCCTGAACGCCATAGGCGGAATTTCTTGACAAGTGTGTAGGAGAAAGCACGGTTACAGTTAAAATTAATTTATAAATAGAACACGCATCTGTTTTGAATAATCGTATCAATGTTAACATAAAACAAAGTGAAATTTTTTTTCTCCATTATTAATAAATGTTGCTACACTTAAAACTACTATACTGATTAAAGAATTTTTTTTTTTAATTTAGTTTAAATCGCTGTCAATCGAACGAGATCTACCTTGGCAAACGGGGAAAAAAATAATAATTAAGTCAATTCCTACTTTTTAAGTTGAAATTTTTCTCTTACATCTGACGCCATCTATTGGTAGATACATGCAACTTAAATCTAAAAAACATAAAATTAATTAATTGAATTTAATTAATAAAGGAATATTTGAAAAAACTGTATTAACATCCAGTGTTATCCATTACAAGTTCAAAAAAGAAAAATGCATTTGAACTCGAGTGGATGATTAAAAAGTATTTTATGAACGATTGAAAATGTGAACAAGATATATATAGAAAGAGTGTGAACTAATAGTAGGAATTAAATGAAAAAGGTATAAAAAACTGAACTTTAGAGTCCGGTGATACTGCTTCACTTTTCAATTCCTGTTAGTTAATGTCTCCATCAAAATACAAGCCAAATAGGCTGTTTAATTATTGGCTAAAATTAAAAGTGTTGCTTCTTAATTAATCTTCATTATGAGCTGAACGAAAAACAGTGAAGGGCGACTGTAATCATCTTTTTTTTAACGGTGAAAAAAAGTTTAAAAAAAAATAATAAATAAATAAAAAAATAAAAAAAAAAGAAGAAAAGTCAAGACACGTAGTTAAAAAAAAAAAACACATTCTTAATTGATTTCCAAACCAAAGAAATGGCTATTTTTTTATGAAATGTAATTACCTCTTGATCAAAAATAAAACTTCAAAAGCCAAGGTAATTAAAATTCTCGAAGATTTACAATTGAAAAAAAAGTTGACTCTTTCGCACAATAAAAAAAAAATTTGTTACATTTTTTTTTTCTTTGCAAGCAAAGTATGATAAATAAAAAAGCATTTCGTTGAAGTGAAAAATGGAATTTATTTTTTATAAACTTCTGAAGTGAATGTCTTCGATTATTTTTCAAAGTTATATTTAAATTAAAAACTTAATGCGGTGTTGAAAAAAAAAGTTATAAAGTAAATAAAATAAAACAAAAAATTATTGTCTTGTACAAGCACAGCTGGAAGATTTTTTTTCTTATTTTAAGCATTGTGTTATTTTTTTTAAAAAATACTCCATCTTGAAGAAATAATAAAGGTAAAGGTATGCACATTTGCTTGCACGAATTGTAAAAACTAATTTTTTAAAAAAATTTTCTACTACACAAATAAAATTTAAAAGTGCTCTCTCGAATCAATAATTTTCTATTCAATTTAACCTTATCGTAACCTACTGTGCCTAAAAAAGTAAGAGAAATTTTTTTTTTCCAAAACTCTTTGTTTATTCTTCCAAATTCATTTTACCGCCTTCAAAGTAATTCCCCCCTCCCCGGACACAATGCACTTATGCCAACTTTTTTCCAATCCTCAATGCATGCTAATAACTTAGTGTCAGGGATGGCTCTCAAAGTGCGCGGCGATTCACGTTGAATTTCTCCAATCGGCACAAAACGGTGTTTCCGAAGTGGTCTTTTGAGTTTAGGGAATAGCCATGGAAGAGAAGTAGCACAGTGTGAATACGGTGGTTGCGGAACGATGTGGATTTTCTTTTTGGCGAAAAGTCACGAAGAATCAATGCAGTGAGATTTTGCGCATTCAGTGTTTTCGGTACCCATCGAGATTGGACGCTTTTGAGGCCCGAAATGGAATGGACCGATCCATTTGAAATTCCAACATCATCAGCAAAGTCTCTCATTGTAAATCGACTGTTTGCAAGCAACCTCAATACGTTCTCTTCCTTCTTTGAACTGCTTATACCACTTCTAAACATTTCTTTCCGATATAGGAATGATCACCGAAGGTCTACTACAACATTCTAAAGAAATTGAAATTCCATAAGCCCCGGAAATTTTAAATTGAAAATTTATCTTACTTTTTGGACACAGTAGTATTTGCTAAGAAAATATAAATAATTCAGATGGCCATTAACTACACTATTAAACAAAGTAAATTAAATCGTCAGCATGTAACTGTCCGTTACTGTATTCATTAAATGCAAAAGAGTATTATAAAAAGCATTTGAAAGAACTGATCTAAACAAAATATTTAAACTTTCTAAAACAAAACAACCAAAAAAATTAAATAAAAATAAATTTAAATGAAAATATGAAGATTTAAACATAGGAAAAGGAAGATTTTTCTTAATATAAAATACTTTCTTTTTCCTTACACAATTACTACATACAGATTCATTTATTTTACATAAACACAAACCTTAATCCATTGAGATTTATAAATATTTCTAACAAAACAGTTATAACATTATATTTAATTTAGAATATTAAGCTTGATGTTATTAGTAGTGTAATATCAATATTTGCATATATTTACCGATCCAATTTTTTGAATTCCATTTAAAAAGAGAGAATTACTTAAAATCTTATTGGAACGGAATGTAAAATTAATTAGGTAATTCATAAATTAGACTTTATTAAAACTCAAGGCATAAAATGGAAAGAAACTGAAATAAAAAACATTGGACAAACCAAGAAATATTAAAACATTAAATATGTAAATTAATGCAAGTAATATTTTTTCATCTCTTATTGCTATTTTATTTATTTATCTTCATTTCTTATCTGAGTTCCAATGCTCGAAAAATGTTCCCGTTTAAAATGAAATAATTTATTCCACAAAAGATTATTTCAAGTCGGAATTTTTCCGGATATTCATTTCCGTGTTTCTCAGAAAGAATATTTCTCCTTCTCATTACATTTTTTTAAATCCGACTCATGAATATTTCTCTCGCTAATAAATTTTCAAAGAAAATGAAAAAGTTTCTGATTAAAGGAAAAATGAAACGGTTTGTTTGTGTTTACGCAACTACTTTTTTTTTTATCAACGATTGTTGTCAAAAAAAAAAAAAAAAATGCACATCTCAAAGGAACTTTATGCAGATCAAAACGAAAATACCATTTTTTTTAAACTTAAAAGTTTAAAAAAAAGAACCTGATTAAATATTCTGTTGGATACTAATGATCCGCTTACAGACACACGTCACTTGATTTTATCTTTTAAGTTTTCAAAGAACTTAAAAGGGTAAAATAAAAAGAATACATTTTTATTTGTTCAAGGTTAACTACTGGGTCCAAAATGTAAGACCCATTTTCAATTTAAAATTCCCGCATTGTCCTTGACATCTGTGTGAAAGTTCACGTCCAAATATTCATTAATGTTTGAGTTACGCTTGGCTTTGTGAGACGCTAAAACTGAATCCGGCGATTTTTGAACTGTCTGAATGAATTGGCAAAAAACTTGCATTCCATCTTGCTGGCGGAAGCGTATAGAATGTTACAGAAGGCATTCAGGGAGCATTCCTGTATCGGAAAGAAATGTAAGCTTTGAATGCATTTATAGGTATCTCCCGTCTTTCTGGTATATTTTTTTTTTCTTTTTTAGGTTTCCAGCACTGTCCTTGACATCTGTGTGAAATTTCACATCAAAATATTCATTGAGTTACGCTTAGCTTTGTGAGAAGCTAAAACTGATTCCAGCGATTTTTGAAATGTCAGCATTCCTATATCGGAAAGTAATATTTACAAGTGGTATAAACGGTTCAAAGAAGGCAGAGAACGCGTTGAAGAAAAAGAGCCCTCTGGTCGACCTCCACCTCAACCGATGAAGCTCACATCCAAAAAATTATAGATTGAGTGCTTGCAAACCGTTGATTTACAATTACAGACCTTGCTGATGATGTTGGAATTTCAAAAGGATCGGTCAATTCCATTTTGAGTCTCAAACGCATCAAATCTCCATGGGTCTCCAAATCACCATCTCCATCCTCCTTTGAAGGCCATTTCAACCGATGACTTTTAGCGTGCATTGAGGATTGGATAAAAAGTTGGCATAAGTGCATTGTGTCCGGAGAGGATTACTGTGAAGGCGATGCAATAAATTTGGAAGAATAAATATAGAGTTTTTGAAGAAAAAAAAATTGGTTTTATTTTCTGGGCACAGTAGTATAATATTTAAAACAAAAATGGCACGTTTTACAGGTACATGCATTCACCCGTCCCAGACTATTAACAAGGGAGCTTTTAATGTTTAATAGTGCAGATTGCATCTGAGTAGAGCTCTCTTCCACTTTAGAAATCCAATGGATTATTCATTTTTTTCTAAGTGCAAGTATACAATTAAAAAAATTAAGTTTTTTATCATTATTTTAGGTGGCTATAACACTTATTAAATAATGTGTGCATAATTTTGAATTTAATAAGTATTAAAGATGTTTTTGTCTTTCAGAAATTAAAATTAACAAATTTTTCAAGTGATATTATTCGACAAGTTTGACAAGAAAGAAAAAAATTGCCTGCAGATAGTGCGAAATACGAAACTAGTATACAGTCTTACATATCTATGTATGATTGTATACTAGTTTAGTATTTCTTACTATTTGCAATACATTTTTTCTCTGTTAAAATTATGTCTTCCATTACTATTATTTGGATTCACTAGAAAGCTCAATTAAATATAAAGTAATTATATGTATATAACTTACATTATAATAATATAATAATGGACAATAATATAAGGACATGTGATGCTTATATAATAATAAATAATTAATTATATTTTAATTAATTATATATATAATATAGCATATGGCGTCATAAATTTTTAGTTGATTTTTGTATGTTATTTATATGCGTATCTCATTTATAAGAAATTAAAAACATAGATTTTGTATACATAAACTGAAATAGGAGTACAATTAGAATATGCAAGAAATATTTTATTCAAGTATTAAATAAAATTTTATAATTAGTAATTGCATTGAAAATCTATATATTTTCAATGCCGGGTTTGTATACCGGGTGCATTGTATATAATTTTGTATACCGGGTGATTTAAAGACGAACTGCGAAATGACGATTGTATAATTCGTTTGTGTTGTAGCAAACTGCAATGGATCAATCGTTGGGCAAATGTATCCTTCCATATTTCTCGTCGATACCTTGTTTGGACTGTGGCATTCTGTATTGCGCGTTGAATTCTAACTTCAGCTTCAAAATAAAGATTTTTTGAAAAAAAAATTGGTCTTACGTTTTGGGCACAGTAGTATCGTTTTATACAAAAGTATAGATAGGCTCTTGTTTCAAAGTAAACAATTTCAAATTATACTAGCAAAGCATTTTTAAAGAATGCGTTAATTATAGTTTTACTGAATAAAATTGTGACTAGAATAAATATCGTTCAATAATTAATTTTTATCAAAAGTTGAGCCAAACCATTAAATTTCGATTACACTGAGAAACATTTACGTAGCAAAGAAACTTCTTTTGTTGCAGTATTTTGTTTTGCACAATGCTTACTTTTAAAATTCTCGCAGTTGCACTTGGGGGTGAAAATTCTTTACCGAGTTTTGTAAACCAGGTGTAAAAGGTAATCAATTCAGTCAATATAAAATTCAATTCGATGCAAAGCAACATCTTATTAGTCTCTAAAAGCTTTTTTTTTTTCGCTTTTTTATTTTGCAAATAAGTTGAGTAATCGACTTAACGTTTAGGGTAAAAATGCCTTTTTGTAAGCAACGGAAGTAGCGGAACACAAGTTTCATGGGATTTTCAAGCTTTTCGTACGATAGGGCAAGATAATACCAGGGAGGCAAGGACTCGTTAAAATCCCGTTTCTTTCAATCCTTTTTTCTTTTTGGTAAACAAATCTAATTGTAATTCTTGTGCAACCATGGAATTCTCTCTCGCGCCAAGAAAAAAAAAGGAAAAAGCTGTTCTCTCGTCATGATTTTCTCTCGTCTATCGCACGCTAGCATGGTTTGGAAAACTATTTCTTTTCTTTTTGGTGCTTTTTCTTTGCATTACTAATAAAAGAAAAGAAAAAAAAATTCTTTTGAGCTCGCTTCGGATTCCTACTTCAGTCTTTTAAAAACGTCTTTATTTTCCCTTACAAAACTAAAGGAAAAAGAATATTCCTTGAAGAGGGAAAAGGCCTTCTTTTTCCCTTCCACTGTGAAAAGGAAGAGAAGTGAAGATAAAGATTTTGTGCCAGTGGTTTTTTTTTTTTTTTATACCGCGTTCCATAAATTAAATTGTCTTCCCTCGCCATTGTGATCATTCAATTTATCTTCCAAATTTCGGTCCTTTGTTCATTACTTATGCACGGGAATAGAAGAAGGAAATGGTTGATATGTGTATCTTCGAAAAATCATTATTTCTCGCTCCGACTTTTAGAAAACGAAATAGCCTTATTCTTTTTTTTTCTTTTTCTTTCCACACTTTCGGACCTGTGTGTAGAAAAAATTTCGATTTATTCATACGGTTTGAGATAAAATTATTTTTGCGGTCAAAGAGTAAACTTCGAACTCATAAGTATACGAGCCAAGCTCTCTTCTAGTTCAAAAAACCAATGTATTTTTTTCCAAGTGTAAATATAACATATAATTCAAAAATATTCAGTTTTTGATAATAATTTTGGGTAGCTATGTAGACAGGTATCTATATTATATATAGTAATTATGCACACAATTTTCACTTACTACAAATTGATATAATTTAGTATAGTACATAATTTTGAATTTAATAAATATTAAAGATGTTTTTGTCTTTCAGATATTAAAGTTAACAAAATTTCCCTATGATATCCTATGATATTATTCGACAAGATCAGTTTCAGTGTGTATATATATATATATATATATATATATATATGGCGTATAATTTAAAAATTTTTAATAGCATTTGGCGTCATGAATTTAAAAGTACATTTTTGTATGTTATTTATATGCGTAACTCATTTGCTCATTTATAACAAATTAAAAACATAAATTTTTGTATACATGAACTGAAATAGGAGTCAAATTAGAATACGCAAACTAAAGTGTTATTTATTTCTACTTTTAAAAAATTTTCAAATTTTTTTTACCATTTTTTTTACATGATAAAAATGTTACTTTACATTTTATATCGTTTTATACAGAAGTATAGCTAGGCTCTTTCAATAACAAGTAAACAATTTCAAGTTATATTTAATAAGCATTTTTAAAGAATGTGTTCATTATAGTTTTTATGGAATGAAATCGTTACTAAAATATATATCTTTCAATAATTACTTTTATCGAAACTTATTTTGTTGCAGTGTTTCGTTTTTCACAAAGCTCACTTTTAAAATTCTCCTAGTTGCAGTTAGGGGTGAAAATTCTTTACCGAGTTTTGTAAACCAGCTGTAAAAGTATCTATTTAGTCACTATAAAATTCAATTCGATGCAAATAAAGATCTTATTAGCCTCTAAAAGAGAGTTTTTATTTTTTTTTATTTTGCAAATCAGTTGAATAATCGACTTAACGTTTACGGTAAAAATGCCTTTTTGTAAGCAACTTAAATAGCGGAACACAAGTTTCGTAAAAAGATGTTCAAGCTTTCCGTATAATAGGACAAGATAATACCAGGGAGCTACCCGCCTCTTTCAATAGTCTTTTTTCTTTTTTTTTTTCGGTAAACAAATCTAAATGTAATCAGTGTGCAACCGTGGAATTCTCTCTCGCGAAGAAAAAAAAAAAAAAAAAAAGAAGGGAAAAAAGCTGTTCTCTTTTCATGTTCTCTCGTCTATCGTATGCTAACTTCGTTTAGGAAAAGTATTTTTTTTCCCTTTTGGTACTTTTACTTTGCATTACAAATAAAATAAAATTTAAAAAAAAAAATTCTTTTTCGCGCGCTTTGGAATTCCTACTTCAGTCTTTTAAAAACGTTTTTATTTTCCCTTGAAAAACTAAAGGGAAAAGAATGTTCCTTGAAGATGGAAAAAGCCTCATTCTTTTCCCCTTACACTGTGGAAAGGAAGAGAAGTGAAGAGAAAGAGTCAGGATTTTGCCAGTGGTTTTTTTCTTTATTCGTAAATTGTCTCTTATTAATAAATTGTCTCCCCTCGCCATTGTGATCATTCAATTTATCTTCCAAATTTCGGTCCTTTGTTCATTATTTATGCACAGGAATAAAAGAAGGAAATGGCCGATATGTGTATCTTTGAAATATTTTTTTTTCTCGCTCCGACTTTTAGAAAGAGAAATGGGCTTATTCTTTTTTTTTCCTTTGCTCACTTTCAGATCTCTGAGAAGGAAAAAATTCGATTAATTCCTAAGGTTGAGATAAAAATATTTTTGCGGTCAAAGAGTATATAAGTATATCCTGTATTTTAAGCGTACTTACTTTTCGTCTTACTTATAACTCTTACTTTTTTGGTTAATCTTCCAAAAACAAAGTATTATAAATACAAAAAATATTAAATAATTAGTTAATATATATATATATATATATATACTAATGTGTCCAATTTGCAAATTAAAATTCCCAGGGCTTACGGAATTAAATTTTTCTTCCTTTTTCAGGTTGCTGGTGTCCTTGACATCTGTGGGAAATTTCACGTCAAAATATTTATTAGTGTTTGAGTTACTCTTATCTTTATGAGAGGCTAAAATTGATTCTGGCAATTTTTGAAATGTCTGAATGAATTGAGCAAATAAATTTGAAATTTTGTTTGTGGAAACGTATAGAATGTTGCAGAAGGCATTCAGTGAGCATTCCTGTATCAGAAAGAAATGTTTACAAGTGGTATAAACAGTTCAAAGAAGGTAGAGAACGCGTTGAAGACGAACCTCCACCTCAACCGACGAAGGTCATGTCCAAAAAATTAAAGATTTGGTGCTTACAAACCGTCGATTTACAATTATAGACGTTGGTGATGATGGAATTGGATCGACTTCCAAAAGGATCGTACAATTCCATTTTGGGCCTCAAAATCGTTAAATCTCGATTGGTACCGAAAACATTGAATGCATCAGCTCACATTGCACTGATTCTTCGTGACTTTTTCAGCAAAATTTAAACCATATCGTTCCACAACCCCCGTATTCACACCGTGCGTCTTCTGACGATTCACTAAACTCGAAAGACCATTCCAGGGACACCGTATTGAGTCGATTGAAGAGATTTGACGTGATTCGCCTTGCACTTTAAAGGCCATCCTGCCCTTTTAGCAGGCATTGGGGATTGGGAAAAAAATTAACATAAGTGCATCGTGTCCGAAGGTGATGAAATAAATGTGTTTGTTGTTTCTTATCCCACTTGGCTAGCCAAGGCCACGAGCCCATACATACTCATGATAGAAGGGTAAGGAAGCAGCTTCTGTTGTGATGGAGCACCCGTAGGTAGAAGCCTGACTTTTGCTCCGTGACGCTCTTACAGTCATAGGAGACCGGGACCTACGGCTTAAAGTGGATTCCGAACCACTACAAACACCCATGGCACCGCCGGGATTCGAACCCGAAACCTGTGGCACCGAGCGCCAGAGCGCTAGACACTCCGCCATTCAGGTCCAAATTTGCCAACGGCACGCAGTGTTCCCAGGTGGTCACCCACCCAAGTACTGACCGCGCCCAATGAAGCTTGACTTCGGTGATCTAACGAGAACCAGTATATTCAGCATGGTACGGCCGTTGGCTTGAAATAAATGTAGAAGAATAAAAGAAGAGTTTTGAAAAAAATAAAAATTGGTCTTATTTTTTGGGCACAGTAGTATTTACTAAACAGGAGCTCCTAATTCATTTTTATGAATTCCAACCGTTCGTCTCTTCTGCCATTGTCGAATAGACGCGTCTATAAAATACGCAGACACAGAAGAAAAGACACAGAGGTCCCGTCGGGAGCGAAAACGCCCATTTTTCAAGTATTCCGGCTCTTTCTTTTCTTTTCTTTTACTCGAATAACGTCCATGATTTGGGCTTTTTTCGAGAGTTACGGTTCCTCGACTTTATTTTATGGGGAGAAAAAGCGCCCCAGAAACAACAAAACCAAATTTCTCCTCTGGAAGAAACGGCTGGTGAGAACCGGGCGGAAAGAGAACAAAAAATGCTGCTAGATATAGAATGTGTGCTCGAAGAAAAAGGAGAAAAAAAGAGAGAATCTAACGCGGGACTGTCAATTTCTGCAGAATTCGACTGCAATGTATGAGGAAGAATTTTTCCTACTCTATTAGGAATTTAAGAACAGTTTTTAAAAATGTAACATCGGTGAATTTAAGAGTTGAAAATTTCCCTTCTTTTTGGATTGTAAAGGGAGTGGATTTGGATTGAATCTTATTTAAAAAATGTGGAATTCCATGCGCTTAAAAATCAAAATATTTTGCAAAAAAGGGGAATATTCTAATTGCAAGTTCGTGGTATATTACTGTTTATAAGTTTTAATTTATTTTAATGTATTGATTATAAAAGGAAGTTAAGAAAATATTCATAAATTTTAAAGACTGCATACATTAATGTCTCTGACACATTTTTGATTTTAGAAATAAAATATTACAACCAACACATTGAGAGGCCAGATGGCCGGTGTTTGTTTATACTAGCTAGCTGGCGCTCAGTACCATAGGGTTCGAGTCCATCGGTGGCGGATGTTTGGAGTGGTTCGAAATCCACTTTAAATCGTAGGCCCCCGGTATAATAGGATCGTAGAGCTTCGAGGGGATAGGGTTACTCGCTTCCGTGTCCTATCTTTAAGCTATGCGTGTCCCCTGGGTAGTGCTAGATGAGTAATAGCGGTGCAACCTTTGCTTATGGCCTAAAGATTAACTGTCTTTGTATTGCCAGCTGCATTAAAACAACAAAAACGTTGAAAGATAAGATTTAGCGGATTAATAGGAAGAGTCAACGGAAATGTAAGGAATTAGCAATTCATTTACAGTTACTATAATCTTTCAATCATAATGAAAAGCGCTTTTTTTTGGTGATTTTTTTTTAAAGTACACCAGCTGGTATCTGGCACAGAGAAGTCTGAAGATGATGTAAATAAATGTCTTAAAAACAGTTTAACCCTCCAATAAGGAAGGACTGTGTTAGAAGGAGTATTCTATACCGCCTTTTGCAAGAAAGTCCGCTTGTTCATGGCCCCAAAGACCACAATAACCACTGAAGTACGATTTGTTTCCCCTTCACAGTTGAGAGTTCTCAACTATTCTTGACGTTGCAAAATCTTAATGTCAATTGGGTATTCAACAGAGCTAATGGATTGGAAGGCTACTTGAGAGTCTGATAGAAGAACTGACTATTCAATTTTATAATGGATAGTTAAAAATTGTTTTAGGCCTATACTTATGGTTACTAGCTCACCATCGAAGGAGGTATCAATGTAGAAAGCAGGGGCTTAAAAGGAAGAAAAGAGATCCGAAAACACACCATCCCTACATTTAAGTGGCAGTCAAACTGAGAACCATCCGTAAATATGTGCAGCCAATCAGTGGGATGATATGAGGCAGCAATGGTCTCCAAGGCGAGATATTTCAAAACACTTGCTGCAGCATCTCCCTTTTTTCAATACCTACTATTAGTTCACACTCTCCCTATATATATCTTGTTCACATTTTCAATCGTCAATAAAATACTTTTTATTCCTCTACGCAAATTCAAATACACTTTTTCAAACTTGTAGTGGATGACACTGGATGTTAATGCAGTTTTCGCAAATATTAATTCATTCATTAAATTTAATTCATTAATTTTATTTTTTGGGATTTAAGTTGCATGTATCTAAAAATAGATGGCGCCAGAGTTAAGAGGAAAATTTCAACTTTACTTGTAAAGGACTTTTCTGCATTACAGTGAAAAAAAAAGTACGAATCGACTACAAATTTTTTTTTTATATCACTTGTTATATATATTTCCAGTAGATCTAATTAATCATCGACATTAATCACTTCCAAAGGGTTTCTGAATATCAAGAGTGGTTGTATACAAATTTATATAGCGTAGAAATTATTAATAAATAATAAACTATAGTTAGAATTATTTAAGAAAAATTGTTAAAATTGGAATTGGATAAAAATAAAATTGGAATAATTTCACATATTTCTTATTATACATACAGTTTAGTATGAAGTTGAAGTTGAGTATGAGATTTCTGAAACTTTTAGAGTTTAGTCCATCCAACCCCCCCCAAAAAAAAAAAATAATAATAATAATAATCCTTAGTGTGCGTCTGATGTACACAATTACAAAAGATATTTTTCATTATTCCGTATTTAATTAAAATAATCAGAATTACGAAATCATTCCAGATAAGATTAAATATTTATTTGTATTATATTTCCATTTCTCAAAATATTTCCTGTTATTTTCAAAAATTGTTGTGAATTAAGAAATACTGCATTTGATCTTTACTTATACGACCTTTATTTTTTTCATTCAAATGAAGAATTTAGTTATTAATATGGAGGCTTTTAATTTTCATATTTTGCGAAATCTAATTAAACTCGCCATATTTTATCATTTAATAAATATTCATCTCAATTTTTAAAAGGAATTTAAAAGTAAATTCCTTGATTTCTGCCGCGTATAATCCTCCATTTAAAAGAATGAACGAATCTAAAATTCCATTTATGCTAAAAGAATATTTTTATGAAACAAATAAATTCATTTTCTTTTACACAAAAATTCCCCTCTGAAATTAATTGAAACGGTCTTTTACTTGTGTATTCCTGACATTTGTATAAAAACCGGTATTCATTTGAAATTTCGATATCCTTAAATAAAAGCTTTTAATAGCTCCAAGTAATTCCCAGCAATCTGGCTTCTTTTTTTAATTCTTTATTTTTATTTCTAAAATCCCAATCACGAGTGATTGGGCAATTTACAATGGTTCCTCTTCACTGAGGAAACTGCTTAACAAAATGAAAAGCGTAATTCGCATTTTTGATTCTCATTTTTCGTACTTTTATTGTTATTCTTGAAATACCTTACTCGAAGCACCATGAAAATCATTTGCCGCAAATGCTAAATTTAAAGCTAACATGTTTTTGGCAAAATCAATTCTATGATTCGAAAAGCGCCGTTGCACAAATTAGGAATGATTTTTTTCTTAACAAATTAATTGGTTTTTGATTAAAATTTGGGTTATTTACTCATTCTAATTTGCAGCAGTACTACTGTGTCCAAAAAGTAAGACCCATTTTCAATTTAAAATTTCCGGGGCTTATGGAATTTTAATTTTATTTTCCTTTTTTTGGTTGCTGGCACTGTCCTTGACATCTGTGGGAAATTTGACATCAAAATATTCATGAGTGTTTGAGTTACCCTTGGCTATGTGAGACGTTAAAACTGAATTCGGCGATTTTTGAAATGTCTGAATTCATTGAGCAAAGAACTCGCATTCAATTTTGTTTGCTGAAACGTATAGAATGTGAAATGAAACCTATATCGTTTCACAACAACCGTGTTCATACCGTGCGACTTCTGCCTATTCCCTAATCTCAAAAGACCCCCGTTTTGACACAATTGAAGAGATTCAGCGTGAATCGCCACACGTTTTGAAGGCCATCCATGACAAAGACTTTTTAGCACGCATTGAGGATTGGAAAAAAAAAATCGGCATAAGTGCATTGTGTCCGGAGGGGATTACTTTGAAGGCGATGAAATAAGTTTGGAAGAATAAATAAAGAGTTTTTGAAAAAAAAAATAATTGGCCTTACTTTTTGTTCACAGTCGAGAGATACTTTTCAAAAGTGTAAGCTATGATACAAGAATCTAACATTCAAAATTTATGGACATTCCCTTTCTCCCTGACCTCATCTCGCTGTGAAATGATAAAAAAATACAAAATTAAACGAAATTTGATCCGCAGTTCTACATTCGGCCTTCCTTTCCCTAGTCCGAAAAATTGAATCAGCGCTTCCCTGTGGCTACACTAGTCCTGTCCTGTAGCTTATTTCCGGAGAAGGCACCCTTAAGCCTCGCCGTCAGAATCCTTTTTTAAAAGGGAAAAAGAAAAAAAGAAGCAAAGAAAGTTCCGCTCCAGAAGAGATAAAAGACGGGAACAAATTTCTTTTTTGACATTCCGTTTACGAACGAATACATTTATTTCATGTTTTTCTTTGAGTCCGAAATGGCAAAAGTTATTGTGTTAGACATGGTGTTACACAACGGATAAGAATGTCTGGTGTGGAAGGTGACTTTCCCAGTGTGTAATTTCTTTTCTTTTTTTTAATTTCGAACACAATTAGACTCATCAGTAATGCTAATTCTCTCAATCCCTAGCATCCTCTTTTTTTAACCAAGGCCTTTTAATATTTTTATACCTAATGTAATTTACTTTACATTCCAGTTTTTTGACACTATTGAAAATGTATTCAATGAAATTCAATCTCAGCAAGAGAAGTGTCGTCACAAATTTGATTATCAATGAAACAAGAAAAGATAAGATTGTACATAATACATAAAAATTACGATTTTATTTATAAACAAACAATATAAAAAAAATGCAAGTCAGTTCCTACTTAGGTCAACAAAGAAAAATTTTAGTTTAGTTACTTTTAATTAAATAATTACAATTAATATAACTATGTATATACATATGATATTTCCATTTTGTTCCCTCCTTGACTCAGACTAGAACCCAGAATGAAAAAAGAATCTGAAAAAGAAATATCTTTCCAGCGATCTACATACTATTCTACTAGTCTATTAGCCTACCTAATAGCGATTTTCAGCGCTTCGCCACTGAAGGTATTTATTCCTAAATGTATATCCTACTAAATATCTTACATCAGATAATTTTTTTTTCCAATATAAAACAAAATTGAAATTAATGAATTAATTAGTATTTGAAAAAACTATATTACCTTCCAGTGTCATCCACTACAAGTTTTAAAAAATGCATTTGAACTTGAGTGGATGAATAAAAAGTATTTTATTCATCCATTGATTGAAAATTTGAACAAGATATATATATAGGGAGAGTGTGAACTAATAGTGGTAATTGAAGAATAGAAAGTTAAGCTTTTCACAACTTTATTTGCAAAATAAAATTGGGTGCTGTACCGTTCACCCTGTCTATTTGCCTAACATAAATGTCGCCAAATTATTTCCAATCATAACAACAAAACATCGTTCATCACAAAAGCAATCGAAATAAAATAAGTGTTTAAACATGTGAAAAATATATATTATAACATAAATAAAATAAATATCAACAAAAATGATAACATTAATAACAGCTACCAATAAGAGTTACAAAAAACAGAATTTTTTTATGCAGCCAAATCGAAGTCAAATTACATTATTATATCAGAAAAAATTTAACATTTAGGAACATAAATTTCTTCCATAATTGCGAGGCAATATTTTATATTTCGAAATAAAAGGACGACACCAACTGAATTAAATTTATTTAAATAATCAAGTAATATTTTAATCGTTGACGAACAGAGCCTGCTTCATTACAAATAAACGCTGAAATGTTTATATTTGATTTCTTGTTCACTAACTTCATTAATATTTAACAGCAAAATGTTTCGCTCCAGGTATCTTTCAATGCGTAGCTTTTTATTATTTTTTTTAACGATCTGTAAAAAGGATTCTTTTGTGTATGTTGTTGTCTACAAATACAGCAAGAAAGCATTTTCTAATTTTCCGACATACATTGCCGATGGCATTTTTACTACAGCCGACGTAATTATTTATTCATGTGAATAGTTTTAATCATCTTTTTTAATTATTATTTTTTTATTTCATTTGCATTGTCTCATTATTTTAGATGCGGATATATTTCTTTACTCATTCACTTCTAAAGCCACGCGCGGAATAAAATCTTTTGTGAAAATATTTATCGATTATTTCGCTATATTTCTTTTTTAGCGAGAAGTGGATCCAGCTATCAGAAAAGTGCCTAAATTTTATTATTCCACTGATACATTTGAATTAAACTTCAGTTTGTTAATTGTAACGGATATTCAGTAGTCTTTAGATACTGATAGTTATAAATATGCAAATGATAATCATATTCCTGTCAAACATTTCGAAGCATTTCTATACTGCTGTGCCCAAAATACAATACCAATAATTTTTTTTTAATTTATTGTTCCGAATTTATTTCATCGCCTTCAAAGTAATTCCCTCCGGACGCAATGCACTTATGCCAAATTATTTTCCAATCCTCAATGCATGCTAAAATGGATCGACAGGAATGGCCTTTAAGTGGAAAGTATTGGGTTTCATTTTTGACGAAAAAGTGACGAAGAATCAATGCAGTGTGAGCTGGGGCATTCAGTGTTTTCGGTACTAATCAGAGATTTGACGCGTTTGGGGCCCAAATTGGAATGGACAGATCCGTCTGAAATTCCAACATCGTCAACAAGGTCTCTAATTGTAAATTGACAGTTTGCAAGAACCAAATCTTTAATTTATTAGCATGCGAGCATCGTTGGTTGAGGTGGAGGGTCGACCAGAGTGCTCTTTGTCTTCAACGCATTTTCTGCCTTTTTTTAACTATTTATACTGGCAAACATTTGTTTCCGATATAGGAATGATCACCGAATTACTTCTGCAACATTCTATACGTTTCCGCAAACAAAATGAATGCAAGTTCTTCGCTCAATGAATTCAGACATTTCAAAAATTGCCGGAAAAGTGTAATTCGTTGACAAGGTTCAGTTTATCATGTGTGAATCTAGACAAGCACGTACTAATAACCCAAGAAATGTATGACCTAATGCGGCAGAACACAATAAGAACTACCGAATACCACAGGCATACGGACAAAGTTTGACAACCCAAGGACTTCGTAAAGAAGCAATTGTCCTAAATATTTTAAGATGCATTAATGGATTCAATAGCCACTTGAATAATTTTGTAATAAAGTTATATACTGCTACACTGGCGCTGTACAATTATACTGTCAGTGCACTACTGCCGTTATGTATTGTTGCTATACTATTGCTATTATATACTGTCATAACTTTGCAATTCGGCCACGTACTGCTGCTATTAAATGTTTTCATACTCTTGCAGTTCGGCTACATAATGTTACTACATACTGCTTTTATATACTGTTCCTACATATTATTTTACATAGTGTTGCTGTTATATACAATTATACCCTTGCAACGTACTGCTGATATTATATACTGTCATACTCGTACAATTCGCCTACATACTGTAAATAGATACTGTTTTTATATACTATTGCTATTTGAATATTTTTTTTCGAAATATGACATAAACTTGTTTTCTGCGGCGCATTTTTTGATAACACCACGGGCCCCTAATTGCCGCAAGTTTTAATGAAAGACCGACATTCTAAAAGTATTCTTCTCAATTTTTCTAAAAGCTCTTATGAACATAAAAATAGAATCAAATGGTTACGAAAACGTAAAGTGCTTTATACTTCTAACCTGTAAAATAACTACTGCTAAAATGGTAATGAATTACTAAATTCAAGCCTTATCTTAGAAAGAAACATACTTTTATTTTAAATTAAAACGTAGCATCTTTTGTTCAGACAGGTAATTGAAAAAAAAAGAATTTTTTTATCTGTTTAAAGCAGTCTTTTCTTCCAATATAGAACAACATTTATACAAAATGAGCGTATTCTTTAAAAAAAAAAACATTTAAAAAAACACACTTGTTATATTTTATGTTTAAAAAAAAAGCAGAAAGGAAAATTTATAACAGAATTATTTGTATAAAGCCTTGGCGCATTTGTATACGCTTGGCTTTGTGAGACGCTAAAACTGATTCCGGCAATTTTTGAAATGTCTGAATAAATTTAGCTATAATTGTGTAAACGTATAGAATGTTACAGGAGGCATTCTTTGAGCATTCCTATATCGGAAAGAGATGTTTAGAAGTGGTGTAAACAGTTCAAAGAAGGCAGAGAACGGTTGAAGACGAAGAGAGCTCTGGTCGACCCTCAAAATCAACCGACGAAGCTCAGGTCCAAAAAATTAAAGATCTGGTTCTTACACACCGTCGATTTACAATTAGAGACCTTGCTGATGACGTTGGAATTTTAAAAGGAGCGCTCCATTCCATTTTAGGCCTAAAACCCGTCAAATCTCGATTGGTACCGAAAATACTGAGTGCGCCAGCTTCCACTGCATTGATTTTTCACAAGTTTTTCGCCAAAAAGGAAACTCATATCGTTCCACTACCACCGTATACACACCGCACATCTTCTGGCTATGCCCTAAACTCAAAAGATCACTCCGGATACACCGTTTTGAGTCGTTTTGAGTCCATCCCTGCCGATGACTTTTTAGCATGCATTGAGGATTGGATTAAAAAGTTGGTAAAGTGCATTGTGTTCAGGGGGGAATACTTTGAAGGCAATGAAGTAAATTTGGAAGAATAAATAAAGAGTTTTTGAAAAAAAAAATAATTGGTCTTACTTTTTGGGCGCAGTAGTATATCGGTATTAATGTAATATTTAACTGCTTTAGTTTTTGATTTTCTATTATAAATTAAATCAAATATCTCACTTTAAATTTATTTTGATTGCGTAATTGGAATTATTTATGTATGGGGGCTATTTCAGATAAATATTTCACAGGCTAACATCTTTTCGATCTGAATCTAGAAGGAATTAGATTTGCCTTTTAACTGTTTCGTTGTTAATCTCGAAAATTTATGACTCAAGAATTGATAGTTCAAAATATTGATGAAAAGAATTTTTGTTCTTAAAAAAATATATAAATAAATACCATATATAGCTCCAATAAACAAAATAATTATTTTTGCTCACTAATGTTATAATCTAGTAATGTCGATTAAAATTTGCAGGAATATGAAATCAGTTATTATGATTATAAGTTGAAATCATAAAAATCCTTTTTTCTATATATTGGTACATTATATTTTTTTTTCTCGTAAATTCTATACACTAGTACTTTTCTGTACATTTTGTACATGAGATATTTTTTTCTGCACATTCTACACTTCTGTGCATTGCAGTTGAATGTACATTACTGTACATTTAAACTGTGCTTCCATGTTACAATACACATTATTGCATATTATTGTACATTAAATTTAAACTTATTAATTACCTAAAAGAACTAAACTTTTAGAAACTAAATAAATACATTTTTTTCTAAATTACATAAAAATAATTTAAACCTTTATGTCCATATGTCCTTTATGTCCTAATGTCCATATTTCTACTAAAGTTCTTTGTATTCCTATTTTCTATGACAAGAAGTTCAAAGTCAAAAATAGGATGTAACTCATATAATCCTGAATCCTATGAGGTAAGCGACTTTATACCGAAAAAATACATTACAATAGCACAGGAAACACAGTACTGAAAGGAAATTGAATCGTAAAAAATTCATATTTCATTCTAAAAGTAAAAAAAAGAAATAGCTCAAACTATTTGATGTTCGCAAAATCAATACCGTTTTGAACCGGGAGTCGTTTCGCTATTTTTGTTGTTACTGAAAAATCTCTTAAAAGCAAATATTGTAGGGCCAAGGGCAAAAACGGCTCGATGGAATATCTATCCGGCCGACAGTAACAGAAGAGTTGGCATGCGCCATTTTCCTCTTTTCAGCCTTTGGCGCAATAGCTGTACGGGAAGATTCATACATATTGAAATTGGGGCTTTTATCTGCAAAATGGGCTATTTTGGAAGTCGGGCGGGGGAAAAAAAACTGCTGTTGCTTTGAATGCGGGCAATTTTTATAGCTTCATTTCTGCTATTAAAAGATTTTAAAAGAAATATAATCTTGGATACAATTTTATCGACAACTTGCACATAACTTGCCTTCGGCGAGTATTATGAAACGAGGTTTAAAAACTGAGGTTCAAAATAAAAATTTAAGAAATGTGTAGTTCTGTGCCCAAAAAGTAAAGCCAATTTATATTTTTTTTCAAAAACTCTTTATTTATTCTTCCAAATTTATTTCACCGCCTTCAAAGGAATCCCCTCCGGCCACAATGCACTTAGGCCAACTTTTTTTCCAATCCTCAATGCATGCTAAAAAGTCATCGGCATTGATGGCCTTCAAAGAGTTCGGCGATTTACGTTGAATATCTTTAATCTACACAAAATGGTGTCCTCGGAGTGGTCTTTTTGAGTTTATTGAATAGCTAGAAGTCGCACGGTGTGAATACGGTGGTTGTAGAATACGTTTGAAGCCCACAATGGAATTGACCCAATCCTTTTGAAATTCCAACATCCTGAGCTTGTTCTCTAATTGTAAATCGACGGTTTGCAAGCACCAAATCTTTAATTTTTTAGACGTGATCTTCGTCGGTTTAGGAGGAGAGTTGACCAGAGCTCTCTTTGTCTTCAACGCGTCTCTGCCTTCTGTTATACTGTATATACCACTTCTAAACATTTCTTTTCTATATAGGAATGCTCACCGACTATCTACTGCAACATTCTACACATTTCCGCAAATAAAATGTAATGCAAGTTCTTTGCTCAATGAATTCAGACATTTCAAAAATCGCCGGAATCAGTTTCAGCGTCTCACAAAGCGAAGCACACTAATGAATAATTTGGTGTCAAATTTCACACAGATGCCAAGAACAGTGCCAGCAACCTAAAAAAGAAAAAGAAAAAAAAGTTGAAATTCCATAAGCCCGGGAAATTTAAATTGAAAATTGGTTTTACTTTTTGGCCACTAGTATATGTGCAATAATAGATGAAGGGGAAAAAGGCTGTCTCTGTTATATAGTTTTTTAATGTAGTAGAAATATTAACATATAGGCAGATTTTGCATCTAAGGGCAGGCAATTCATTAGAATCTTATTTGATTGTTACAAAAAAATCTCACGTAAGGTTACCAAAGTTATATTAAAGAGAAATGTATTCTGAAGAAATAAATTTGAACCTAATACAATTCCAATTCCTTATGCTGGAATGTTTTTTACTTTTTATTATAATTTTGTGCTGTGTGTGTGTGATCTTTTTTAATTTGATTCTTTTTTTTTATTATTATAATTGAATACAAAACTTTAATGAAAATTACACCGAGTAATAGCAAAATTTTCTAAACTTAAATTAATTTATTGGCAAAATAGTTAAAAATGCAAATTTTCAGATACTTTTGGGACTTTGGGAAAATGGTTTCATGAAACATGGTCATATTGTAAAAGAGAAATTTTACTGCTTTTAATTAAAAAATTATTTATATTTGTAACCGTGCTTCCTCCCACACACTGGCAAGAGCGGCCACCTTCGGCATTCAGGAGCCGGCCTTGACACTCTCCCCCCGAGATGAAGTTACAGTGCAACCTGCTCGCCACCTGAGAGCATCAGCATTTATAATTTCTCTACCTGAAAGAAATATATTTAGTGTATCCCTACCCATCCTTCCACGAATCTATACTTAGCTTTCCTTAAATGTGTTAAATAGTGCATGTCTCTAATTGTATGTGCGTGTGTGAATATAGCTGTAAGATCCCCAACCTGGGCTTCAAGTGTCCCAACCCAACCCCAGTCTGCACACTACAAGTATATTTTTATTTGTTTTTAATAATGTAGGCCTCCCCTTTTTTGTCAACAATGAAACAGTATTATAATAAAACATTTTGATTTAAATATAAATGTTCATTATATTCTTCGGAAAAAAATTGTATTCTTGATACATTTTCTATCAGACCCCTCTTGTGTTCCAGTGATATGGCCTCCATCTAGTGTATAAGATAACGTAAGTTCGAAACCTGTGGTGGCGAGTATTAAAGTCATTACTTTTACAGATGAGTAGACTCAGTGTCATTTGAAAAACCACATGAAAGCGTATCGACATCAATACATCATTGCACGCGTTTTCAACATTTATAACATATGGCATAATGATTAATGTTATTTTTAACATCAAGCATAGAGGTTTATGCTACAGTTTATTAGTACTAATGCCATGACATGCACTTCTTTAAAATCTCAGTTCTTTTTAAATAATTTTGTTTTATGATGTACAGAAATCTTTATAATTCTAAAAAAATTAGTTATATTCTTTATTCAATTCATACTATTAGTTCACACACTAGCTATATCTTGTTCAAATTGTTTATCTTTTATAAAATACTTTTGATTCATCCACTCAAGTACAAATGCATTTTTTAAGCTTGCACTGGATGCTAATACAGTTTTTTTTTCAAATATTCATTCATTCTTTAAATTTAAATTAATTTAAATTTTTTTTAGATTTAGTTTGGTTTCGGTTTGTCGCTGCTCTACGGTCCTCTTGTGCACAGTTTAGGCTAAACAGACCGGGACCTACAGTTTAAAGTGGATTCCGAACCACTACAAACATCCATGGTACCGCCGGGACTCGAACCCGAAACCTGTGGTACCGAGCGCCGGATTTTTTTAGATTTAAGTTGCATGTATCTAATAATAGAGGGCACCAGATATAAGAGGAAAATTTCAACTTTATTTTTAAAGGACTTTCTGCAATATAGTGAAAAAAAAGTAGGAATTGACTTTATAAACATTTTTATATTACTTGTTTTTTGTCACAATTTTAAAGAACCTCGGACAGCATATATAAAATTCGTAGCTAACAAGATTCAGCTGAAATGAAATTCTGTGAAGTTTTGGAAGTTTTCTGGTTCGAATTCTGGCGATGGCATGGAAGATTGTGAGGGGTTCGGAATCCGCTTTCAACTGTAGCTCCCTGTCTCTTCAGCCTAAAGTGTACTCCGTAGAATAGTATGAATGTTGAGTAACAAACCACCAAAATCGTCAATAGATCTTTAGATCTCGGTGGCACAGGTTTCGGGTTTGAATCCCGCCGGTTTCATCGATATTTGTAGCGGTTCAGAATAGGTCAATAACCTATAACCATAGGTCCCGTTCTAACATGGCTAAAGAGCGTTGGACGTAGGTCTGGCAACTCTACCCAGTAAAAAGACTCTGCCAGTAGGCAGGCGGCCTTGGAGGAAGAAGCCATTGGAGCAGAAGAAGAATTCTCGTCCAAACAGAAGCAATTGTCAATTTGTTACTTGATTGATTCCTTATTTAGAATCGAACGACGTACCACGCTAGCAACATGGTTAGTTTCCAAACATTATAAATGCAGCTAAACAATTCCAAATGTCTAATCTTAAACAAAAAGATACCAAAATGCTCACAAAAGAATGGAAAAATAGCGATCATTAGAATACCAAATAGCAATGAGAATGTGATTAACTTTAATCACTATGCATTTGCAAATGAAGAATTATGAAGGTTTCATAATTCTTCATTCTTCATGTTTCTGAAGTTTAATTATTGAAACACCTGCTTAGAACCTTAACTTGTTAAATATTCAAATGTGTTTGTTCTATTGTTCTTTGTGTGGATGAAATAAGCAGAGCGAATTTTCAGAACATCCACTTGAATAAATATTTAAACACTTTTTTTATTTGCACGCTCCCATTCATTTGGATTTTATTTAACTGCGGTTTTCTCCGTTGCTCGTGTTATAAATGCGTTAATAAATCACATTTCAAGAATCACAATCATTTATTCAGTACTTTTAATAAGATAAAAATTTAAGATACTTTGAAAATTAGAGTATGCTTGCGATGTAATATTATATTTTATTTTTCCACTATTATTTCAAATATTTATATCATTTTAACGATGTCCTCCTTTTTAAATATTAAAAAAAAATTTTTAACTTTTTTTTTTACTATATTGCAGAAATGAAAGAAGTTGAAATTTTCCTCTTACATCTGGCGCCATCTATTGGTAGATACATGCAACATAAATCTAAAAAAAACTAAAATTAATTAACTGAATTTAATGAACGAACTAATATTTGACATCAAGTATTAACATCCAGTATCATCCACTACAAGTTTAAGAAATATATTTGAGCTTGAGTGGAGGAATAAAAAGTATTTTATGAAAGATTGCAAAACTGGAGCAAGTTATACATAGGGAGAGTGTGAACTAATAGTAGGAATTGAAAAAGTGAATAGCATTTGTAGTAAGAACAATAAAATTTTGAATTTATTTTGAAATAGTGTTCTATAAATTATTAGATAAGCGAAATATATACGAAAAATAGTTAATGATTATTTTTTAAATAATAAAACTTAATAATTAATTTTTAATGGTAATAATTAATTGGTTTTAATTGTAACGTATCTTACTGACCTTGAATAGTAAAGTCATTTTGCATTCATTGAGATTCGCAAAATTCTTTGTATAATTGCGGCAAATGATTTAAAGAATTTGATATTTTTTGTGGCAAATTTCGTCTGTATACTTGATATTAAGTGGAAAATGTATCGTAATATTAGGTTTTTTTGATAACGAAAAAATTATAATAATGTATAATTTGTAGATCATTTATATACTGATATTTTTATACTGTGTCCAAAAAGTAAGACCCATTTTCAATTTAAAATTCCCGGTGCTTATGGTATTGTGACATTTTAGCCCAAAATGAAACCCATATCGTTTCACAAACACCGTATTCACACCGTGCGACTTCTGGCTATCCCCCAAACTCAAAAGACCCCTCCTGGTCCCCGTTTTGAGTCGATTGAAGAGATTCAACGTGAATCGCCGCGCGCTTTGAAGGCCATCCCTGCCGATGACTTTTTAGCATGCATTGAGAATTGGAAAAAAGTTGGCACAAGTGCATTGTGTCCGGAGGGGATTACTTTGAAGGCCAAAACCAACCGTTTCATACGTTTAAAATTCTAGAGTAATTAACTTGAAACCGGTTTTTTTTTTCTTTTGTAAAGTATGAAATGTAGTAATTAGGGCCAACGTAGAATAATTAAATTACGAAAGAGTCTATCCATTCAATTTTTAATTTTAAGAATACTTCTAATTATAAAAAATTGCGTGGGATACAGATAAGAATTTGTTTCAATTTAATATTTTTGCGATATATTATAAGATTAACTTCGACTTTTAAAATAGGAGAAATGAGTTCACGTCTCGGTTGTCACAAATCGAGATATGAATACAGTAGCAAAGATATTTGTAAAAGTAATATAAAAAAAATTTTAAGTCAATTCCTGTTTTGATCAACAAAGAAAAATTTTATTTTAGTCACTTTTTATAAAGCTATGAAGATTCTACGCCGACGTTCTACCAACTCTGCCATTGCAAGACAAATTTCTTTTTCCACTCTATTGCAGTAAGTCCTTCATAAATAATTTCCATTCATTTTTTTTTTAAGTTAGAAAAAGTTATCTCTCTCTCTCTCACACACGCACACTTTCCATCTCTCTCACTCATTTATTCCCATGTTTCATTTTCCGTTTTGTTCCCTCCTCGACTCAGACTAGAACACAGAATGAAAAAAGAATCTGAAAAAGACATTTTTTTCCACACGCTTCGCCACAGACGGTATTTAGTCCTAAATCTATGTCCTGCTCAATATCTTATAAGAGTGAAATTTTTTTCTCCCATATGAAACTAAAATAAATGAATTAAATGTAATGAATGAATTAATATTTGAAAAAAAGCTGTATTAACATCGAGTGTCATCCCCTACAAGTTAAAAAAAATGTATTTGAACTGGTTTGGATGAATAAAAAGTATTTTATGAACGATTGAAAATGGGAACAAGATATATATAGGGAAAGTATGAACTAATAGTAGGAATTGAAAAATATTGCTCCACAAAGATCTATAGCAGATTCAGTATTATCTAGGTTGCGCAATTATCGTGTCAATATAATTTTTGTAATAAGGTAAAAGTGTTTATAATTATTATATAATTCATGTGTTATGTTTATGATATATTTTATATGTGTTCTTGGAAGGGGGTGTATGATGGTCACTAGTCCTTATCGGATGCGAATCCGGTCTGTTCAAAGGGATAAGATCTGTTCAGTGTTTACCAGCTGCATTAGAACTAAAAAATAAAACAGAAAAGAAATGGATTTGTGTTCGGAAAGAATCCAGCAGCATGTGTTTCGGAAGAGACATTGAGAAGAAAACTATTGAAATTCCAGTAGTTCAGGGCTTGTCTTTGCACGACAAAGCAAAAAAATACATAAAAAGGGGGGAGGGGATAACGTAACAACCCATATAATTTCTTCCATGTCTGGCGACCGGCGTAAAAGAAGATCGGATAAGGGAAACCTCATAAAGCGATGCGCTTCGCATGCGAGACGCTTGTCCTCTTGGTAATAAACTAAATACCTCTCTCCAGATAAGCACAGGAATAAACTGGGTAAATAGGATTTGGGGTTGAGGGGGGTAGCGTCGAGAACCTTTATCGCGATACATTTATGGACACCATAAACAAACACGGAAAGGAAAGAAAAATAAATAAACACATACCGATCTGCTCTGTCCCAAAAAATAATCTCACCGTTAGTACAGGAAATAAAGAAAAAAATAAATAAATGAATGGAATGCTGTTTCGGTTTTTCTTGCTCCCCCTTTTTTCTCCTGGAGATGTTGGTGATGAACGACAGTTTGCAAAAGAAGAGCCGTTCTCCCCGGAAACCCATAAAAAGAGGGATTTGGAGGAACAGGTTATTTCGAATAACTTCGGAGTCAACATGGAGAACGACATTAAACATCAGATTCGTGGTATTTAGGGGTGGATGTTGGCAGCAGCCCGGAAAGTGTGATTGGGAAGGAAAGAGCGTTTCCGGGATTGAGTGCCTTCGGCTGGCCGAATGGTTATCACCAGGAAGGGTTTAAGGGTGCTGCCCAACGGTAGAGGGGTGGGTGCTAGGCACCCATGAGCGAGCAAGGATAACCAGATGGATACTTTTACTTCTTTAGTTGCTGAAAGTCATGGCGGTGATCCCCGACCCGTTCCTGCAAACAGAGATTGAATAGCTTCCTCTTGTTTTCACCGGTGTTGAACTAATCTTTGGCCTTTAAAAAAATCTTCCTCGATGCTTTTCAGTTGAGGTCTAAAATGCGAGATTTAAGGAAATGGAGAAAAACTCACATTGTTAAGGGATATGTTTTTTTTAATGAACCGTAACTGTAGCATGTGGAAGTAATTAATTTTTTTATAAATATCTGTAAGTCTATTTAGGAATCACTTTGTCACAGCTGTATAAAATCATATATCAGATTTAAATAGTAGTTTTCAAAATGAATTCTCGATCTTTAGAAATTTTGATGATTTCAACAATAATCTGCTACCATTTTTATAATGTGATTTCATTTGTATTTGAGGATTTAATCCATGACTTGATGATCTTTTCTTGATGATTTCATCATTGCTGAGACACCTTATAGATAACGCTCAAAAATAACTTAAAAAACAAAATTTAACTTTTTATACCAATTTAATCACATTAAAAACTTATTCTGAGCCCTACTAAGGTTAATGATAGAATATATTGAAATTTTCTGGTGATTTTCTATGCAATCAGTGTTTTCGGAAGTGAATAACTGGGTCTTATCTTTTGGTCATTTGTCCACAACCTATTTGATAACTTACCTTATCCTATGCTGGGATAACTTAGTGTTGATGTCGACTCAGTATCTAAGAAACAGCATTACCTATAGAACAGAAAAGAACAGCATTGGTGTTCGGAAAGAACACAGCAGCAAGTGTTTCGGAAGAGGAATTGAGAAGAATATTGGAATTCCAGCAGTTCAGGGCTTGTCCTTTGTACGACAAAGCAAAAATAAATAAAAATGGGGGCTAATGTAACAACACATATCGTTTCTCCAGACGACCGGCGCAAAAGAAAAGCAGATAAGGGAAACCTCATAAGGCGATGCGCTTCACATGCGAGACGCTGTGTCCGACGGTAATATACCGAAATCCTCGCTCCAGATAAGCACGGGAATAAACTAGGTAAGTAGGATTTTGGGGGTGAAGGGGTTGCGGCAAGAACCTTAATCGCGTTACATTTATTGACGCCATAAACAAACACGAAAAGTAAAGAAAAATAAATAAACACGTACAGTTCTGCTCTGTCCCAAAAAATAAGCTCACTGTTAGTACAGGAAATAAACAGAAAATAAATAAATAAATGGAATGCTGTTTCGTTTTTTTTTTATCCAACTTTTTTTTCCCCTGGAGATGTTGGTGATGAACGACAGTTTGCAGAGAAGAGCCGTTCTTCCCGGAGGCTCATAAAAAGAGGGATTTGGCGGAACGGGGTGTTTCGAATAACTGCGGAGTCGACGGGGTGGATGGGGGCTGTCGATGGACGACATTAAACATCGGATTCGTGGTATTTAGGGGTGGATGTTGGCATCAGCCTGGAAAAGGTGATTGCGAAGGAAAGAGCGTTTCTGGGATTTAGTGTTTTCGGCTGGCCGAACGGTTATCACCAGGAAGGCTTTAATGGTGCTCCCTAACGGTATAGGGGTGGGTGCTGTGCTCCTATTAAGAATAACCAGAAGGATACTTTTACCTTAGAGTGGCTGGTGATAGTCTTGCCAGTGATCCCCGAACCTTTCCTGCAAACTGAGATTGAATAGCTTCCTTCTGTTTGCACTGGTGAACTAATATATGGACTTTAAAAATCTTTTTTGATGCTTTTAGATTGAGAAATAAATTGCGAGATTTAAGGAATTGCAAAAGAACTCACATTGTTAAGAGATAGGTTTTTTTTAAATGAACCGTAACTATAGTATGTGGCGGTAATTTTTTTTTTTTATAAATATCTCTAAGTGTATTTAAGAACATGAAAAAATCTAGTGTACAATGAATTAAGGTGACTGTGGTCTGAAAAGACATAAAAATGGGTGCCTTGACCAGGATCCTCAGAAAATGTGCTGATTGTAATCGTTACAGAGCAGCATAAAAATTTGCTCCCGTCAATTAAAACAATTAGTTCATTTGACGGGGATATCCCCGCACAGAGATATCTCTTTCAGTTGCAGTGGCGGCAAAAGACCTGCTTTCTCCGGAAACTGGTCATCCCTTTGAAGAGTATATCAGTATATAGTTAAATTAGTATATATATATATATATTTATTTATTTATATCATTCAATAGTATATCCCTTCGTATTCGCATTCAGTAAGGGGTAGTGGCCATGATACACCCGCTTCGAAGGGACACACATAAAATATACCAGAAACATAACGCATGAATTATATAATAATTATAAACACTTTTAGCTTAATACAAAAATTATATTGAAACCCATATCGACCCGACACAATGAAGTGCCTATTGTACTCTATCATTGCAATTTGGAACAGATACTCGCAGAGGTGGATTCATGGAAGACCGTATCTTCCTTCTGAAGATTAACAGAAGGATTTTCTTGGTTATGAATTTAATCATGCGGCTATTGTGAAATCCTTTATAAAAAAAAAACCGGAGAAATAATCAAATAAACTAAATGATTTGTATAAAAAGAACTCATATCTCTTAAATATTTTTCCGATAGCTGAGAATAATCTACGATGAAAAGTGGCGAGGCTGATTTATGGTCGTATTATTAAGTAAATAAATAATTTCCCAGATATTAAACATGAAATCACGAGAAAACCTGCACCTGACGTTATCGGTTCATGTACTGAGATAAAAAGAATCTCGCAACTGTAAGCCGATTCGGTTATCTTTATTATAATCTTTCAGGAATCAACTTTTCAAACACGTAAGTTGATAGTGTCTCTTTCAGCTTTAACTGCATTTTGTGTTTAACTGAGAACGGTTAGTACATAATATTAGGTTTCTTTTAGTACTTAATTAGCTTGCTTTGAACAAAAAAATAATAGTAAGTTTAAAAATATTCAACTATCCTAAAAGTCCTGGATTTTCTTGGGATTTTACGCATCAAAATGATATTAATAAAATTTCAATTCAAGTAAATAATAAAATTGATATGAGTTATTATATATATATATGATTTTATTACAATAGTTATTTAAGCACAGAAGAGCGACGCCAGGATGTTCGCTGGACAGGATCTTTTTACAACCTCCCATTAGATGGCGTTGCAAGTACTCGGGAGAGTCCTCGTTGTTGTTTCATACACTGATGCAGTGGTAGAAGGATGAGTGATTATACGAATGCGAAATTAGACGATATGCTTCTGGCATATGGGGTGAGGAGTATAATGAATAAGCAGCATGCCATTTGTACGAGAAAAGTAACAAGTAATACGAATGCTAATAAAAAAACAAATGTAAATATTTGTAGGATTTTACATTTGTATATTAACATTACATTTGTACATTTGTCTATTAACATGACATATGTACATTAACGGAGCCGAATTGGCCGTGTAGGCGCTCGATACCCCAGGTTTCATTTTCGAGTCTCGGCGGCTTCATAAGTGTTTGTAGTAGTTCGGAATCCACTTTATACCGTCTTATACGGTCTAACAGATCGTTTCGGGGGTAGTGTTACTCCGTAGCTTACCTTCAAGCTACACGCACCTCCTGGGTAGTGCTACGTAAGTAACATCGGTGCAGCGCTGGCCTTAAGGCATCCAAGACAACTGTCCAAGCGTTTGCCAGCTCCATTGGAACAACAACAACAAAAAAACAAACAAAAAAAACCATTTTACATTTGTAAAATGCAAATGTAAAATGTTAATTTTATACAAATACGAATGTTTTGCATGCTTTCAACCGTAAGGTTCACTATGACTCACAGTAGTAATACTTTTTACTTTCGTTTCTATCCGCACTACCCCCTATGTAGTTCCTTTGTATTTAGAAAGGGAGGTTTCAACATTGAGGGGGCGAGGGTGTCATATAGATTACCGATTTTCGTATTGACGCACAGAATAATTGAAAGGTTGGGGGGGAGAGAGTCCCAAAACGAAATATGGATGTCGATTTTTATTTGTTTATTTTGCTTGTGTGCTAATCAGAATAATATCTATTGTAATATCGTTGTTGTAGTTTCTTGATTGTTGTTGTTGTGCAGAGCGCTAGCCACTTTCCATCGAGGCTCCTTAAGAATTGTAAAATGCAATCACTTCATTTTTTTGTTATGAGCAAACTTTGTTATGAGTAACTCTTTGTTTGTTATGAGTAACTGTTAAGAAACTCCAACTGTTGTGCTGACTTTTGCAACACAATGGCTTTTAAGTCGTAAGTTATCCCAGCATAGGATAAGGTAACATGAAAAGTTGTCCAAGGACTTCATTTGAAGACAGTTCTGGGCCCCACAGAAAGATTTAAAATAGTAAATCTTAAGAAGCTGCAACTGTTGGTTTCTATTTTGCAACACAAATGACTTTAAGTCTTAATTTGTCTCAGCATAGGATAACGTAAGTTACCAGATAAGTTGTTGATGGATGACCAAAAGGTAAGGCCCCAGTTATTCACTTCCGAAAATACTGATTGCATAGAAGATCACAAGAAAATCTCAATATAATCTATCATTAACCTTAGTAGGGCTCAGAAAATGTTTTTAACTTGATTAAATTGGTAAAAAAAGTTAAATTTCGCTTTTTAAATTATTTTTAACCATTATCTATATGGTGTCTAAGCTCTGATGAAATCACCAAGAAAAGATCCCATTATGGATTAAATCATCAAATATAGATGGAATAAGATTCTATAAATGGTAGCGGACTATTGATGACATCATACATACGATCAACAGATTATTGATTAAATCATCAAATATAGATGGAATCAGATTCTATAAATGGTAGCGGACTATTGATGACATCATACATACGATCAACAGATTATTGATTAAATCATCAAATATAGATGGAATCAGATTCTATAAATGGTAGCGAACTATTGATGAAATCATCAAAAAAAAGATCATCACATTATGGATTAAATTATGAAATAGCGATGGAATCAGATTATGTAAATGGTTGCGGACTATTGATGACATCACACATACGATCAACAGATTATTGATTAAATCATCAAATATAGATGGAATCAGATTATATAAATGGCAACAGATTATTGATGACATCATCACATACGATCAGCAGATTATTGATGAAATCACCAAATATATATGGAATCAAATGATTTAAATGGTAGCAGATTATTGATGAAATCATCAAAATATAAACATCGAACATTCATTTTGAAAACTACTATTTAAATCTGATAGTCGACAAGTATCAAACAATTCAATATTTTCATCAATTCAATAATGAAAATTAGTTATAAAGATTTCAATATTGGCCAAAGAATTTTATATAGTACAACTGTGACAAAGTTATTCATAAATACACTTATAGATATTTATAAAAAAACAAGTATAGTTACAGTTCATTAAAAAAAACATTTCCCATACCAAAATGATTTCTACTTCAATTCCTTAAATCTTGCTGTTTATTCCTCAAGCGAAAAGCGTCGAAGAAGATTTTTGAAGCCCAAAGATTAGTTCAACACCAGTGAAAACAAGAGGAAGTTATTCAATCTCATTTTGCCTGAAAGGGTCGGGGATCAGTGGCAGTTGCAAATGGAAAGTCAAAGTATCCATCCGGTTACTCTTGCTCGCTAATGGGAGCACAGCACCCCCTCCTACACAGTCGGGCAGCACCCTTAAACCCTTCCTGATGATAACCGTTCGGCCGGTCGAAAGCACTCAATCCCGGAAACGCTCTTTCCTTCCCAATCACCCTTTCCGGGCTGTTGCCAACATTCACCCGTAAATACCGCAGCTCCACGAATGCGATCTTTAATGCCGTATTCGAGATAGCCCGTTCCGCCAAATCTCGCTTTTTTATGGTCCTCCGGGGAGAATGGCTCTTCCTTGCAAACTGTCGTTCATCACCAACATCTCCAGGGGAAAAAAGGTGGAGGAAGAAAAAAACCGAAACAACATTAAGTTTACTTATTTCTTTATTTCCTGCACTAACAGTGAGATTATTTTTTGGGAAAGAGCAGCACGGTATGTATTTATTTTTCTTTACTTTTCGTGTTCGTTTATAGCGCCAATAAGTGTAACGCGATAAAGGTTCTCACGAATTCAGTATATTACTGTAGGACAAGCGTCTCGCAAGTGAAGCGCCTCGCCTTATGAGCTTTCCCTTATCCGTTTTTCTTTGACGCCGGTCGCCTGACATCGCAGAAACGATATGGGTTGTTACATTATCCCCGCTTTTTATTTATTTTTTGCTTTTTATTTATTTATTTTTTTGCCGCTTTTATTTCGTACAAAGGGCGAGCCCTGAACTTTTCTTCTCAATTACTCTTCCTAACACACATACAGTTCTTTTCTGTTTTATATGTGTTGTTGTTTCTTAGCCCAGGGGGTCGACATCCACATCTATCAAATCAACATCTAGAAATTCAAAAGAAAACAATTACATATAAAACAATAATTTTTTTCTCTTTTTGGTCTTAATTTTTTTTACATATACCACTGTATCCAAAAAATAAGACCCATTTTCAATTTAAAATTCCCAGGCCTTAGGAAATTTCAATTTTTTTTTCTTTTTTAGGTTGCTGACACTGTACTTGACATCCGTGTGAAATATGTCAAAATATTCATAAGCGTTTGAGTTACGCTTGGCTTTGTGAGACGCTAAAACGGATTCCGGCGATTTTTGAAATGTCTGAATTAACTGAGCAAAGAACTTGCATTCAATTTTGTTTGCGGAAACGTATAGAATGTTGTAGAAAGCATTCGGTGAGCATTCCTATATCGAACAGAAATGCATAGAAGTGGTAGAAACAGTTCAAAGAAGGCAGAGAACGCGTGGAAGAAGAAGAGCCCTCGTGTCGACCCTCCACCTCAAGCCACGAATCTCACGTCCAAAAAGTTTAAAGATTGGGTGCTTGCAAACGGTTGATTTACAATTAGAGACCTTGCTGATGATGTTGGAATTTCAAAAGGATCGGTCAATTCCATTATGAGCGTCAAACGCATCAAATCTAGGTTGGTACCGAAAACACTAATGTTAAAACCTGATGTATCAAAAACACTGAAAACACAAGGTGCCAGCTCCCACTGCATTGATTCTTTGTCACGTTTTCGCTAAAAATGAAACCTATATCGTTTTACAACTACCATATTCACACCGCGCGACTTCTGTCTATTCCCTAAACTCAAAAGATCACTCTGTGGACACCGTTTTGAATACATTGGAGAGATTCAATGTGAATCTCCGCGCGATTGGAAGTCCATCCCTGCCGATGACTTTTTAGTGCGCATTGAGGATTGGTAAAAACGTTGGCATAAATAGATTGTGTCCGTAGGGGATGACTTTGAAGGCGATGAAATAAATTTGGAAGAATACATAAAGAGTTTTTTAAAAAAAAATAATTGGTCTTACTTTTCCGTTACATTAGTATCCCTTAACAGTGTGTTCGTTAGTATCAGGAGTTCTTCTCCAATTCTCCAAATTTTATTCCTCAACTTCAAAGCTCCGAAGAAGAGTTTTATAGCACAAAGATTAGTTCAACACCAGGGCGAACAAGAGGGAACTATTCAATCTCAGATTGCAGGAAAGGGTCGGGGATCACTGGCGAGACTTTCAGCAGTAGCAAATGGATGGTAAAAGTGTCCATCTGGTTACTCTTGCTCTCGTGGGAGCACAGCACCCACTTCTACACCATCGGGCAGCACCATCAAACCCTTCTGGGTGATAACCTTTCGGTCAACACTAAGTCCCGGAAACACTCTTTCATTACCTATCACCCGTTTCGGTTTGTTGCCAAGATCCACCCCTAAATACCGAAACTCCCCGAATCCGATCTTTAATGTCGTCCATCGACAGCAGCAATCCCCATGTTTACTCCCGCAGTTATTCGAAACACCCCGTTCCGCCGAATCCTCCAGGGAGAAAGACTCTTCTTTGCAAACTGTCATCCAGCACCAACGTCTCCAGTGAAAAAAAGGTGGAGGAAGAAAAACCGAAACAGCATTCCATTTACTTATTTTTCGTTTGTTTATATCCTGTGCTGACGGTGAGATTATTTTTTGGGCAAGAAGCAGATCGGAATGTGTTTATTTTTCTTTTCTTTTTGTGTTTGTTTATAGCGTCAATAAATGTAACGCGATAAAGGTTCTCGACGCTATCCCCCTCACCCCCAAATCCCATTTACCTAGTTTATTCCCGTGCTTATCTGGAGCGAGGAAATCACTATATATCGCCAAGAGGACGAGCGTCTCGCATGTGAAGCACATCGCTTTATAGGGTTTCCCTTATCCGCTTTTCTTTTACGTCGGTCGCCTGACTTCGCATAAACGATATGGGCTGTTACATTATCCCCCCTTTTTATTTATTTTTTGCTTTGTTGTACAAAGGACGAACTCTGAACACGGCTGGAATTCCGATAAGTTTCTTCTCAATTCCTCTTCCGAAACACTTGCTGCTGTACTCTTTCCGAGCACAAATACAGTTCTCTTATGTTCTATAGGTAACTTTGTTTCTTAGCTACTGGGTCGACATCAACACCTATCAAATCAGTGAACCCATGTGTTTTAATGGAATTATTAAATATTATTTATGGCATTTTATCGTCTTGAAAACAGTGAATATTTCGTTCAATTTTTGAAGCAGACTGTTTTAATGAAAAAGCTCTCTTTAATTACTTTAATGAAAGATCTGATGACTGATGAAATCATCAAGAAAAGATCATCAAGTCATGGATTAAATCCTCAAATCAAATGAAATCACATTATAAAAATGGTAGCAGATTATTGATTAAATCCTTAAAGATAGAAGGCATCAGATTGTAAAAATGGTAGTAGATTATGGATGAATCAATGAAATCACATTATAAAATCACATTATGGATTAACTGATGATCTTTTTCGATTGATGAAATCCACAAATATAGATGAAATTAGATTATATAAATGGTTGCAGATTATTGAGAAAATCAACAAAAAAGAACATCAGATTATTGATAAAATCATCAAAAAATATCATCAGATTATCGATGAAATCCTCTAAAAATATTATCATATTATTGATGACATCATCAAAATATATATGGAATCAAATTGTATAAATTTTAGAAGATTATTTATTTTAGATTATTGATGTAATCATGAAATACATTTGGAATCAAATTATATAAATGATAGAATATTATTAAGAAAAATCATCAAAAAAGATCGTCCGAATATTGATTAACAAAAATCATGAAATTAATCACATTGATTATCATCAAATATTTATGAAATCTGATTAGTATATAAATGGTAGCAGATTATTGACGAAATAATCAAACCTTCTAATGATCGAGCTTTAAATTTGAAAACTATTATTTAATTCTGATATTTGCCATAGATTTTTCATCAGTTTAATAATGCAAATTAGTTATCAAGCTCGAAATAGTTGTCAAATGATTTTATTCATCTGTGATAAAAATATTCTTAAATACACTTATAGATATTATATTAATAAAAAAATTTATTACCCCTACACGCTACATTTACCGTTCATTTAAAAAAAAACATATCCCTTCTCCAATACCTTAAATCTTGTATTTTATTCCTGAATTTAAAAGCACCTAAGAAGATTTTCTTAGCCCAAAGATTAGTTCAACAACAGTGAAAACAAGAGGAAGCGGTTCAATCTCAGTTTGCAGGAAAGGGTCGGGGACCACTGGCAAGACTTTCAGCTGCAAAAGGAAAGTAAAAATATCCATGGGGTTATTCTTGCTCGTTAATGGGAGCACAGCACCCACCCCTATATCGCTCGGGAACACCCTTAAACCCTTCCTGGTGATGACCGTTCGGCCGGCCGAAAACACTCAATCCCGAAAACGTTCTTTCCTTCCCAATCACACTTTCCGGGCTGTTGCCAACATCCAACCCTAAATACCGCAGCTCCACGAATCCGATCTTAATGTCGTCCATCGATAGCACCAATCCCCCCGTTGACTCCTGCAGTTATTCGAAATACCCCGTTCCGCCAAATCCCGCTTTTTATGGTGCTCCGGAGAGAATGGCTCTTCTTCGCAAACTGTCGTCCATCACCAACATCTCCAGGGTAAAGAAGGTGGAAGAAGAAAAAACCGAAACAGCATTCCATTTATTTATGTATTTTTTGTTTATTTCCTGTACTAACAGTGATATTTTTTTCGGGAAAGAGCAGATCGCAATGCAGTATTTATTTACTTTTTTTTACTTTTCGCCTTTGTTTATGGCGTCAATAAACGTAAGGCTATAAACGTTCTTGACGCTACCGCCCACAACCCCCAAAATCCTACTTACCTAGTCTATTCCTGTGCTTATCTGGAGCGAGGATTTCAGTGTATTACGTCGGACACAACTTTTCGCATGTGAAGCGCCACGCATTTTGAGGTTTATACATATCCTTATCCGCTTTACTTTTACGACGGTCGACTGACATGATAAGGGCTGTTACATTTCCCCCCTTTTTATTTATTGTTTGCTTTGTTGTACAAAGGACTAGCCTGAACGGAATTCCAATAGTTTTCTTGTCAATGTCTGCACCGAAACACCTGCTGCTGTACTCCTTTCAAATGCAGTTTTTTTTTATTTTATATGTAATTTTGTGGGCCTGAATTACCGAGTGGTTAGCGCTCGGTGCCACAAGTTTCAGGTTCGAGTCCCGGAGGGGCCATGGATGTTTCTAGGGGTTAGGACACCACTTTAAGCCGTAGGTCCCGGTCTCATATGACAGTAGAGCGTCACAGAGCCCATTCAAACTTCTTCTCACCCACATCATTCCCAAACTCTAAAGGGGCAACTCAGCTCTAAGCACAGTGATGTGGTGTGGTGTAGTAGTAGCCCTAATGTTCACCAGCGACGCACGTTACTACTGAGCCACGAGTCGGGCACATCATTTGTGTATGCATGTATCCGTGTATGTAAACACAAAAAGCAGGCCGCTATAATTCATTCTGAGTAACGCTGAATCGGTTAATGTCAATAACTGACACGGCATTTGGAAACTCAACACGATATCGTAATAATAATAATAATAATAAGTTGAGCCTGAATGACAAAGTGGCTGTAGCTGTGGCCCTCTGTACCACAGGTTTCGGGTTCGAGTCCGGGCGGTGCCATGGTTGTTTGTAGTGGTTCGGAATCCACTTTAAACTGTAGGTGCCGGTCTGTTTAGCCTAAAGTGTGCATAAGATGCCACGGTAAAAAGTTTCTAGGGGGTGAACCCCTTATTGATATATGCAAAGCATCGCGCATCGATAGTCAGCCTGGTAGGAATTTGTGCTTCTTCCCTACAACAAGTAAATTCTGGGCTGTAACTCCTAAAAAAGTACCTGTCTAGAAGACACTGTTCTACCCTAATCTTCCGTCGGGGGGGATCTATAGGAGGCTCACCGATGTTCCACCTGTACTCTCTAACTGCTAGAGGGCTACATAACTTTAAGTAACCTCTATAATTATCAATCTTAATATACTTCATTGGCGGGAGCAGCCCCATTGTTTTGCCAAGGCCGGGTGCCAACTAGCAGATCTCGAGACAGAAGATGTTTTTTTACGCGTAGTGCTATTACTTTTACCCCCAACAGTCATATTAGAGCGGCACCTACGGCTTAAAGTGGATTCCGAACAACTACAAACAGCTATAGGTTCATGCCCATAATTAGCTCAGGCTCATAATCAACAGCTCAGGCCCATAATTATTAATAGTGGAAAAGAAGAAAAACCTGGATGAATGAGACAGATTTTGCAGTTGATGCGGCTCACAAAAGAGAAAACCTGGTCTTTGGAAGGTCTTTGGACAATTTATTATCTATTACCCATTATTTAGATGAATCATTGAAGAAACCCCAGAAAAACAAATTCGGTGTCGCACACTCTGGCGGCCTGACGACAAATTGACTAGCGCTCTGGCCTTTGGTGCCACAGGTTTTTGGTTCGAATTCTTTCGGCGGCATGGATGATTGCTATTGATTCGGCCTTCGCGTTAAACTGTAGGTTCCGACTGATTTAGCCTAAAATGTGCAAAACTAACAGCAAGGCGAGAAACCAAACCAACTGTTACAATCTTCGCAAATCCCACTTCCTTTCTAAAGCAATGATTGTAAAGCATGCCGTCTTTGGAAGTCAAACCTTTTCAGGCCAACTTGCATTCATTACGACTGTAACAGGTGCATTAATAAAATTCTTTTTATAAATTTTAAATGAATTTTAATCTTTAATTCAAAATATTTATTTAAGACTTTTTAATTAACATTTTTAACACACTAATTTTACATCAGAAGGGCAAAGAAGATCATTAAAATAACAATAATGACAGTCGTAATTAATAATTAATAATTTTTTATTAATTACTCTGAATTAGTCTTCTGAGTGCAACTAAAACATAATTGTATTCTCTTTTTTAAAATTCATTTTGTACACCTAATCACTTTAAACATTTTATTTCAATGGATTGTCGTGCTAAATAGATAATCAACACGATTACTTTAATTTTCTGGGCTCGATTTTAAGTATGTGTTTTTATCATTTTAAAAGTCCTTCTTTGGTTGAGTAAAACCATTATTAAAATTGAGAACATTTCATTCTCTTTCTTATTTACCTAATGCAGAAAAAAATATCCCTATAAATAGTCCTTCACTTTTACTTCTCATTTCTTTAAGTAGCATTAAGTTCTTTTTTTTTTTTTTCCAGCTTCTTCTCTTCTTCGGGACGTGTGATTCATCTTGGAGTCTTTCTACTTACAGAAATTGGGTTCTAAAACTCAGCACTGACGGACAACGAAATGAAAATTAATAGATAATGAGAACTGCCGCTAAATGTGAGGTGCAAAAAAGGTGTTGATAAATCTTGTATTTCACACCATAGAGAAACGTGTTTAACAACTCGGTGGTCGTCTTAATGATTTTCACACACGCACCAAGTGAATGAAAAAGGTGATTTTAAAGAAGCTGTTTTCGTGATCGACGTCCTCAGGGTCTAGAAAACAATTACTATGATGAAGTAAAATTCGATTGTTTACAACAGTGAAAGTAAAACGAAACATGAAAATATTTCAACATTGACCATGTTCAATAAAATCAAATTGTTGATATTGTTATTTAAATTCATGCACTTAATTAATATATTATAATTCCAGTAATAATGTCTTAAATCTCAAAAATATAAAGTAACAAGAATTAATATTATTTTTGAAAACAATTACTATAATAAAAGTGTAATTCGATTGTATGTGTTGAAATGTTTCGTGTTGTGTCGTCACTTTCACTGTTGTAAAAGTAAAACGAAACATTTCAACATAGGATATTTTCAATAAAATCAAATTGTTCAATACTGTATTCAAAAAGTATACACTTAGTCAATATATTTCTCTCCCAATAATAATGTCTTAAATCTCAAAAATATACAGTAACAACAATAGTGGCCCGTGAGAGCTATCACACTTTTAGAAAATATATTAAAATAAATATATTTTGAAAAAGTGTGATAAATCTCACGGAATGGCTTAAAATAATGAAAAGCAATGTATTAAAAAATCATTATTTGTGCATCCTTATGTTCAAAAATGTACTGCCGAAATTACGAGAAAAGTTAACTTTGATTTTAAAATGATATTTTTGCGAATATAGGACAGATATTGCCTGTTTTATTTATGAGTTCGCAGAATAATTCAATTATATTCAGCGAACTCATGATGCGCGTGCATCTTGGAACATCTAATATAACAGATTCTGTGTTTCACTTTTGAGAAATCTGGCACAAAAAATTGTTAGCGCTTTTGGTTCAACTTACACCTGCGAATAGTTTTTTTTTTCGAAAATAAAATTGACCCAACCTACAACGCGCTCAAACATAGCGGACGCAACACCCGTTACGATGTGCAAATACCCAAATTGAGATCAATCTGCAAAAGGTAAGTGAAAGAGCGGAGAAGCAAATATCGCACTAGTCAAATAAATAACTTTTAATGATTTCATTTTTCTATTCCATTTATGTTTATATATATTTTTTATATTTCATTTTGAGTGCTATGTATTTCTTTACAAAGGGCGTTTAGTATCCTCATTATTGTATTATCTATGTTTGTAATAATAATAGTAAACACAAAAATAGTAACTGCTTCTGTTTCAGTTTTTCACTCCATACAAATGTTTATAGTGGGTCTAAATCTAATATTGGGATATATACTTTTATAAGCGGCCCGCGAAATTAGGATGTATTTCCAAAGTGGCCTGCAAGATCATTTGGGTTGGCCACCCCTTTACTAGAAGAACATGTGGTACTAGAGAAAAAAATGTGAAAGATCCACCCTTAGTAGAAACGAAAAAAAAAATTATACATTGCTTGCATATAAGACTTGGTTTAGTGATAAAGGGAAAATCCGGAACAAGAGTGGATCATTTTTTTGTGTAGTACTTATTGTGTAGTACTTTTGTGTAGTATTATTTTGTGTAGTAATAACAAATTTCCTGCAATCAGAGAAGACAAACCGAAGCAGAAAATTTTCATTGGTTCGCAGTTCCAGTTTTCTTGGTTGTTTAAGAATGCACATTTTGATAGCGTGCTCCAACAAAGCTGATGAAGTTCAGTTTTTCGGAGAGTTTTTCAGTTTCAGAAAGTTTCTGAAAAACAACGGTTTGAGAAAGAAGCTTTTTCGTCTTGGGTTGAGGAAATTCTTAGGAAATGTGAAGTCATAGGTTCCATAATAAATTAGCAAGGGACATGTCTGCATACAAGAATCTCGGTTGCACTGTCTCTAAATATGCATGTAGTGCCATTTGGACTTATTTCTAGAAAACTGTGCCCATTTTAGCGATGAAGTCGGTGAGTGTTTTCACCAGGACTTTACGAGAATATCGCTATTACTACTGTGCAATCCATTGTCATACTGCCCAGCACTTTTCAATAACCTCAATATAATTTATATATAAATATATTTTCCTTCTTCTACAATTCGCGACAACCCCATAGTTTGCCAAGGCCTTCTCCCTACTGGCAGATTCCGCAACATGAGATGATGGTTGTGTGTGTGTGTGCCCCCAACGCTCTGAAGTCATGTTTGACCGGGACCTATGGTTTAAAGTGAACTCCGAACAAAACTCCATGGCACCACCGGAACTCGAACCCGAAACGTGTGGTACCGAGCTCCAGAGCGTTAGTCACTCGTCATAAGGTCTCTTAAAATTATTATAAACGAAAAAATGTATTGATTTTTAAAGAACAATTTTTTTATTATCTATAAAAGATAACTATAGTTCCGATATTTTTTATTTGGCGTAGTGTATAGTTTTGTTTGAAATCCGGCAAATAGTTTCAAACTTCTGATGTATCCTTCCAATGATAAATCTGTAAAACTAAATGAACTCCCATTTGGTCTGAGATTAAGAGTATTAATATCCTGTCCTGAAATATTTGGGAGCAATTTATCAGCTAATCCCTTCTCAATAGCCCTGAATAACTTCGAAACTGCTACGTATATTCCAACCTAGGGATGAATAATTTGGATCTGAGTTTGATCCGTATTTGAAAACAATATTTTAAAGTGAATATTTCAATCTTTACAAACATGGTAATTTTATAAAATATACTACTCACTACCGTTCTATAAATAATAACTAAATTCTAAATGTATTATAAATGAAACCAAGGGATTTTTTTAATGAATACTAATTTTGTTTAGTATTCTAAAAAGATGACTGATTTTTCCATATATTCTATACAAAAGTAGAGATTAATTATTATTATTTTTTTATTTTCTAAGAGCTTTAAGAGATTTTCAATAAATTAATTAAAGAAAACCTGCTCTTAATAAATTGAATGCCCTTCAATAAATCTTATAAAAAATTCTTTCCTTTTTTAATTTTTTAGTTCACAGAAAGAAAAAGAATTCGTTAAATTAAAACCGAACACGATATCGAGCTGCCTTCAGACAGGATATATCTCGAGTATAAGCAAACATTCTATTCAAACAAAATTGAACGCCCCCCCACCTCCACCCCCGTGTTTGAAGTTCACATTTTAATTAAAATCCTGCCAAGATAGGTGAATTGAAATTTGATGGATGAGCAACTCACACGGGTAATCTCTTCGGTCGAGGCTACAGGGAAAAAGGGAAAAGAGAAAAAGGGAAAAAAAAGCGCGAGGATCGTTTCCTTAAACAGCTATTGGAAGAACGGAAAAATGACTTCCTGCCCTGAACATATCAGATTTAGTAATCTCTTTCGATCCGGATTTCTTCCGGAATTCTTTTCTTTCCTCATTATTTCTAAGAAATTACGAATGTGTTCCAACTTCAAATTTGAAATTAATGTTTTAATTCAATTAATCGACTTTATTTCATATTTTAAAAACTACGGTTGGTTTAAAACGCTTGATTATATTATATTTATTATTGATTATATTTAAATATTTTTTTATATATAATTATGGGAAACATACTACTGTGTCCAAAAAGTAAGACCAGTTTACAATTTAAATTTCCCGGGAATATGGCATTTCAATTTTTTTTTTTTTTTTTTAGGTTGTTGGCACTGTCCTTGATATCTGTGTGAAATTTGACGTCAAAATAGTCATTAGTGTTTGAGTTACGCTGGGTTTTGGGAGATGCTAAAACAAATTACGGCGATTTTTGAAATGTTTCTTCAATCGACTCGAAAAGGTGTCCCCGGAGGGATCTTTTGAGTTTCTGGAATAGACAGAAGTAGCGCGATGTTAAATCAGGTGAATACGGTGGTTGTGGAACGATATGGGTTTCATTTTTTCCGAAAAAGTCACGAAGAATCAATGCAGTGCGAGCTGGAGCATTCAGTGTATTCGATACCACTCAAGATTTGACGCGTTTGAGGCCCGAAAAATATTTCAAAGGGTAATTTTGACATTCCAGCATCATCGGCAAGGTCTCTAATTATAAATCGACGGCTTGCAAGCACCAAATCTTTTATTCTTTGGACGTGAGCTTCTTCGATTGAGGTGGAAGGTCGACCATAGGAGTCTTCGCTATCAACTCGTTCTCTGCCTCCTTTGAACTGTTTACACCACTTCTTTCCGATAAAGGAATGCTCACCGAATGCCTTCTGCAGTATTCTATACGTTTCCTCAAACAAAATTCAATTTGCTGAATGAATTCAGACATTTCAAAAATCGCCGGAATCAGTTTTAGCGTCTCACAACGGACAGCGCCAACAACCTAAAAAAGAAGGAAAAAAAAAAAATTGAAATTCCATAATAACCGGGAATTTTAAATTGAAAATGGGTCTCACTTTTTGGAAATGAAGAAGAATTCAATCGAAACGTATCGCTTGAAACTCGGATATAATCGTCTTCCCATTCGAAACACCGACACATCGAACAGACGCCTTGCGAAAATGAAATGTATCGAAAACTGTGTTTCCAAATGAATCCTCCGCTGCTCAGAAGGAAAAGCATGCCCGGAAAACTGGAAAAGATATTGATTTTCGGCCATGCGCTAAGCTATTTGAATGAGCTGCCATAACAAATTAAGTAAATGAATCGCATCCGAGTTTACGAGTCTCCGGGAGATGTTAACGAATAACGGATGAATTCCCGGCTAACGAATCTCTCCTCGAATGGAGCGTGTTGTTACGCATCGATTTTTCTTAAATTCCTTTGACATCCTCATTAAGTATCGGAGGATGCTTTCCACGCTCTAATAAAGGCGCTGACAGCGTGTTTGAAAGGAACGAATCGGGGTGCCATTTGTCAAGAGTAGTGAGTACTAGTAATTCTTAGGTAGTATAAATTCTAATTCTTGATGTGAGTGCTCATTAAACATAACTGCGAATTTTCAATGAAAACTTTGCTGGGATTCTGTGTTTAATGACATTAAAGGACAACTGTTTAATATTAAAATAAATGTCAAAGTGCTTAAGAGTAAATAAACCATACTATTGTTTCCAAAAAGTAAGACCCATTTTCAGTTTAAAATTCCCGGGGCTTATAGTATTTCAATTTATCTTTCTTTTCTATGTTGCTGGCATCGTCCTTGATATATGTGTGAGATTTGACGACAAAATATTCATTAATGTTGAAGTTATGCCTGGCTTTGTGAGACGCTAAAACTGATTCCGGCGATTTTTGAAATGATTGAATTAATTGAGCAAAGAACTTGCATTCGATTTCCGGCAACATATAGAATGTTGCAGAAGACATTCGGTGAGCATTCCTATATGGGAAAAAATGTTTAGAAGTGATAAAAACAGTTCAAAGAAGGCAGAGAATGCGTTGAAGACGAAGAGCCCTCGGGTCGATCCTCCACCTCAACCGGCGAAGCTCATGTCCAAAAAGATTAAAGATTTTTGTGCTTGTAAACCGTCGATGTACAATTACAGAGCTTTCTGGAGTTGTTGGAATTTCAACATTCCATTTAAAAAGATGTTTTGGGCTTCAAACGCATCAGATCTCAGTTGGTTACGAAAACACTGAATGCAACAGATCACACTGCATTGATTCTTCGGGACTTTTTCGTCAAAAATGAAACCCATATCGTCACATAACCACCGTATTCACGTCGTGCGACTTCTGACTATTCCGTAACCTGAAAAGACCACTCTAGGGGCACCGTTTTAAGTAAATTGAAGAGATTCAACGGGAATCGCCGAGCGCTTCGAAGGCCATCACAACCGATGACTTTTTAGCATGCTTTGAGGATAGTAAAAAAGTTGGCATAATTGAATTGTGTCCCGAGGGGATTACTTTGAAGACGATGAAATAAATTTAGAAGAATAAATAAAGAATTTTTGAATAAAAATTGGTCTTACTTTTTGACACAGTATTATGTTATTCCTTTGATGAATTTTTTGGAAGCATGTTTATTTCCTTTCATAGAGACTCGTGCGGACACCGCAGTTGCCTTTTGTGTAAAAGAAAACTTCCTGAACCAGTGCACATAATCATAACCGCTACCCAATACATTTGTATTCCAAAAACTCGGCACATGCCACCAGCGATATCAAAATTCCCGTCCTTTCACATGCCGACTGAGCAATTGCTAATTACTAATTAAGCTGCGTGCTGTTGCACTTCGTCCTAATCACCTAATTATCTTGGAAAATAAAAATTAATAATTTAATAAAGCTGAATGCATTCGTAATTACGGAATAGAGGTTATTCTGTTCTCCACACTAACCGATTTCAGGCATCACTTAAGTTTCATTTTTCTATTGCATGTGATTCAAAATTAATTATTATATAATTTAAAATGAAATTATTCTAATTTTTTAAGCATGTCTACTTTTAAATTATTGAGATTATCTGATCAACTAAAAAACCTATGCATGCATAGGAACGCTATGAAAAGTAAAATTGTTGGTATTCGAATATTTTGTTTTTGTAGTTAAGTACTTAGTAAGATAAAAAAAAAAATTCTAAAATATTTTAAAATGTTTGAAATGTTTATTTTTTGCGAATGCTGGGCGCTTAATTCTCAGGCATTTCAAAGTAACACGGTATTTTTTTTTAAGGAAACACGATTAAAGATTCACTTCAAGAAGAATTTTTATGCATTAGCAGGATTCTTTTCATGCATCAATCTCACTTTCAAAGACAATTTTATGTTGAAATCCTATATCCTATGCAATTTTTTTTTTTTTTTTTAACTCAAACACAGCGGAAATAAGTCTTATACATATTCCAAATGCAACAATCTCTATAATGGTCTGTTCATTATATAAGAAAGGTTTGTCAAAATACCGCAGAGAATATTTCATGTTTAAAACTATTCCGAAACCCATTTTTAATATACAAAGATATCACGTCATAAATTCATTTTGCCGTTTCTTTGCGCTGGTTTTTATGCTTGGAGAGAACCCTATTTCAATTCATAACTTCTGTCTGGAAAATTGTTTTGATCGTATACGTAGGCCAAAATAAACAAAATAAAAAAAACCGTCTTCCGTTTTGGCGCGTTTTCCAAAAACTAAGGTTCTGTTCTATAGAGTCCTCCACTTAAAAAGATAAAGAAAATTTTATGAGAAACACTGCTCTAACGGGTCATCCATTTCGGCTGCCGGCCAGTCTGCAGCGAGCAATTTTTCAATTGGAGTCCCTTCCATCAAGAGCTCTTGCATTTATACTGTTTTAAAAGGCATTTTATGAAGTTTTGTTATATTCGGCTTCTAAAATATAGAAGGGAGCTTTACATTTATTTTGTTTTTTCCTTCCTTGTCAGTTGACAAGTGAAAGGAAAAAAAAAGGATAGAACCACATCGAAAGTTTCTAAAGTTGCTTTTCTTACTTTATTTCAGGATACTGTCATACCACAGTGTCCAAACAGTAAGATCACATTTCAATTTAAAATTCCCGGAACTTATAGAATTTCTATTTTTTTTTTTTTTTTTTTTAGGTAGCTGGCACTGTTTTTTTGACATCTGTGAGAAATGTGACGTCAAAATATTCATTAGCGTTTGTGTAACGCTTGGCTTTGTGAGACGCTGAAAATGATTTCGGCATTCGGTGAGCATTCCTATACCGGAAAGAAATGTTTACAAGTGTTAAAAACAGTTCAAAGAAGGCAGAGAACGCGTTGAAGACGAAGAACCCTCTGATCGACCCTCCACCTCAACCGACGAAGCTCACATCCAGAAAATTAAAGATTGGGTGCTTGCAGACCGTCGATTTACAATTACAGACCTTGCTGATGATGTTGGAATTTCAAAAGGATCGGTCCATTCCATTTTAGGCTTCAGACGTGTCAAATCTGGTTGGGTACCGAAAACACTGAATGCGCCAGCTCACATTGCATTGATTCTTCGTGACTTTTTCACCAAAATTGAAACCCATATCGTTCCACCGTGCGATTTCTGACTATTCCGTAAACTCAATAGACCACTTCGAGTGTGATTTCAGTTTTGAGTTGATTGAAGAGATTCAACGTGAATCAGCACTAGCTTTGTGGGCGATCCCTGCCGACGACTTTTTAGAATGCAATGAGGAATGCAGAAATGAAATTGGCATAAGTGCGTTGTATCCGGAGGGGATTACTGTGAACACGATAAAATAAATTTGGAAGAATAAATGAAGAGTTTTTGAGAAAAAAAATAATTGGTCTTACTTTTTGGGCATTTTAGTATAGGAGGGAGCTTTAAATTTTTTCCCTTCCTTGTCAGTTGATAAATGGAAGAAAAAAAATGATAGAACCACACCGAAAATTTCTGAAGTCGTCTTATGTCTTTATGTCAGAATGCTATCAAAAATGTCAGCTCGGAGATCAAATTATTGGATAAAAATTGTCTTGATGACTGTCATACTTTCCTTGATCGTTCGCGCTGGTTTATGGGATAAGGAAAATTCCCCACAAAAAGTTGTTTTCTGAGCTCCTTCTGTGGATGATGATTGCTTTTGTAATTAGAAACTGGATAACTCAGTAAAAGTTGATTGAATACACCTGGCCTAAGAAGCAGAACTGAAAAGAAATTACAAAAATTAATTACTCAAAAGAAACACGAAATCATTTTCAAGTTATCATATTTCTCTTTTTTTAAATGGCAATGTTTAGCATTACATTATTTCTTAAAATTGGTAGTTTTATACCCCTATTTTAAAGTTTAAAAATTAGTTTTATACCCCTATTTTAAAGTTTAAAAATTACTTTTATACCCCTATTTTAAAGTTTAAAAATTAGTTTTATTCCCTATTTTAAAGTTTAAAAATTAGTTTTATACCCCTATTTTAAAGTTTAAAAATTAGTTTTATACCCCTATTTTAAAGTTTAAAAATTAGTTTTATTCCCCTATTTTAAAGTTTAAAAATTAGTTTTATTCCCCTATTTTAAAGTTTAAAAATTAGTTTTATACCCCTATTTTAAAGTTTAAAAATTAGTTTTATACCCCTATTTTAAAGTTTAAAAATTAGTTTTATTCCCCTATTTTAAAGTTTAAAATTAGTTTTATTCCCTATTTTAAAGTTTAAAAATTAGTTTTATACCCCTATTTTAAAGTTTAAAAATTAGTTTTATACCCCTATTTTAAAGTTTAAAAATTAGTTTTATTCCCTATTTTAAAAAAATTAGTTTAAAAATTAGTTTTATTCCCTATTTTAAAGTTTAAAAATTAGTTTTATTCCCCTATTTTAAAGTTTAAAAATTAGTTTTATTCCCCCTATTTTAAAGTTTAAAATTAGTTTTATACCCCTATTTTAAAGTTTAAAAATTAGTTTTATACCCCTATTTTAAAGTTTAAAAATTAGTTTTATACCCCTATTTTAAAGTTTAAAAATTAGTTTTATTCCCCTATTTTAAAGTTTAAAAATTAGTTTTATTCCCCTATTTTAAAGTTTAAAAATTAGTTTTATACCCCTATTTTAAAGTTTAAAAATTAGTTTTATACCCCTATTTTAAAGTTTAAAAATTAGTTTTATACCCCTATTTTAAAGTTTAAAAAATTAGTTTTATTCCCCTATTTTAAAGTTTAAAAATTAGTTTTATACCCCTATTTTAAAGTTTAAAAAATTAGTTTTATTCCCCTATTTTAAAGTTTAAAAATTAGTTTTATTCCCCTATTTTAAAAATTTTTTAAAATTAGTTTTATTCCCCTATTTTAAAGTTTAAAAATTAGTTTTATTCCCCTATTTTAAAGTTTAAAAATTAGTTTTATAATTTTAAAGTTTAAAAATTAGTTTTATTCCCCTATTTTAAAGTTTAAAAATTAGTTTTATTCCCCTATTTTAAAGTTTAAAAATTAGTTTTATACCCCTATTTTAAAGTTTAAAAATTAGTTTTATACCCCTATTTTAAAGTTTAAAATTATTTTAAAGTTTAAAATTATTTATTCCCTATTTTAAAGTTTAAAAATTAGTTTTATTCCCCTATTTTAAAGTTTAAAATTAGTTTTATTCCCCTATTTTAAAGTTTAAAAATTAGTTTTATTCCCCTATTTTAAAGTTTAAAAATTAGTTTTATTCCCCTATTTTAAAGTTTAAAAATTAGTTTTATTCCCTATTTTAAAGTTTAAAAATTAGTTTTATTTTAAAAATTAGTTTTAATGCCCTATCTTAAAGTTTAAAAATTAGTTTTATACCCCTATCTTAAAATTTAAAAATTAGTTTTATACCCTATCTTAAAGTTTAAAAATTAGTTTTATACCCCTATTTTAAAGTTTAAAAATTAGTTTTATACCCCTATTTTAAAAGTTTAAAAATTAGTTTTATTCCCCTATTTTAAAGTTTAAAATTAGTTTTATTCCCCTATTTTAAAGTTTAAAAATTAGTTTTATTCCCCTATTTTAAAGTTTAAAATTAGTTTTATACCCCTATTTTAAAGTTTAAAAATTAGTTTTATTCCCCTATTTTAAATTTTAAAAATTATTTTTATACCCCTATTTTAAAGTTTAAAAATTAGTTTTATTCCCCTATTTTAAAGTTTAAAAATTAGTTTTATACCCCTATTTTAAAGTTTAAAAATTAGTTTTATTCCCCTATTTTAAAGTTTAAAAATTAGTTTTATTCCCCTTTTTAAAGTTTAAAAAATTAGTTTTATTCCCTATTTTTAAAGTTTAAAAATTAGTTTTATTCCCTATTTTAAAGTTTAAAAATTAGTTTTATTCCCCTATTTTAAAGTTTAAAAATTAGTTTTATTCCCCTATTTTAAAGTTTAAAAATTAGTTTTATTGCCCTATTTTAAAGTTTAAAAATTAGTTTTATACCCAAATAAATAAATGTATTTTGCAGGAAACGGGGTCTGATGGTCGAGTGGTTAGCGCTCTGCCACAGGTTTTCGGGCTTGATTCATAGCGGTGCCTTGGATGTTTGTAGTTATTCGGAAGGAACTTTAAGCAGTCCCGGTATAATAGGATCGTTGCGTGGGTAATGTTACTCCACGTGCGTATCTTATCTTCAAGCTACACGCGCCAGTACACGCGTAAGTGAGTAGTGTCGGCCGTTGCTATGGCATAAAGGCAACTACTATGGTATAACTACGGCATAAACGTAATTACTATGGTATAACTATAGTATAAAGTTTACTAAGTATTTGCCAGCTGCATTAGGAAAAAATGTTTCTTTTGTCTATACTAAAATTTACGAACATATTCTAATTAAATCTTTTTCTTTGAATAGACCCTTTTTCATTGACCTACAATATAATAGGTATTCCAAACCACTACAAACATCTATGGCACCGCCGGGACTCGAACACGAAACCTGTGTCACCGAGCACCAGAGTGATAGTCTCTCGGCCATCAGGCCCCAGGAAATTGACTAGCTCCATATATTCCATATATATTGTTATTATATTCCATATTTATTCTGAATTATAGCTCCATATATATTCTTCAGTAGATACCTCAGTAGTAGGGGAATTGTAGCTATGCGAGATCAGTGAGATAAGGTGGTCTGTCTCGTATATAGCTGAATTGTAGTTTTGTACATTTCACTTTTGATTGATTCTATAAGTGTGTGCTATCTTATTACCCTAACAATGCCAAGAAAAAATATCCTGGTAACTGCAAGTAAACAGTAAGTACATTACAAACAATATATTCCGAAGGCCCAGGAGCCTGTTCACTGCTTGTTAATTTGACTACCCATTTATTTTCTAGATTAGGGGCCTGAATGGCTGAGTGACTAGCACTGTGGCGCTCAGTACCACAGGTTTCGTGTTCGAGTCCCGGTGGTGCCATGGGTGTTTGTAGTGGTTCGGAATCCACTTTAAACAGTAGGTCCTGGTCTAACAAGATCGTAGAGTGTTGCGGGGGTAGTGTTACTCCGCGTCCGTAGCATCTCTTCAAGCTACACGCATCCTCTGGGTAGTGCTAAGTGGGTAACGGGGCTGCGGCGCTTGCCTTAAGGCATCGAAGACAGCTGTCTAAGTGTTTGCCAGCTGCATTAGAACAAAAGAAATTTTCTAGATTTGAAGTAAATGAAATGTATATTTATAAGTTGTGTTTATGTATCGTGCTCTGGTTCTGGCGGTTTTGCCACCGTAGGCATTCCCTCGCCACCTTCTGCCTTTGGTTATCCTTCTCCTCATTGATAAACTGTTCGTGTCATTTATTAGAAGAACGCAAGATACTTTCTTGTACCAAAAAACATAATCTAAATCAAAATATAGTAAGCAAAACAAAGCACACATAAAAATCCCTATTGCTTAAAAGTCCAGTGTGATCTAGTGGTTAGGATACCTGGCTTACGTCCAAGCTGCACGGGAAAATTTTTGTAGACTCGTGGCTCTGAGATAATTTGTACCACTGGCGAGAATTAAGTGCTCTTACTACATCACACACCACCACATCACTGTGCCTACAGCTGAGTTGCCCCGATATAGTTTGGGAATGATGCGGGTGAGAAGATGACGTTCTAGGGTCATATGAAATCGGGATCTACGGCTTAAAGTGGATTCCGAAGCACTACAAACATCTATGGCACCACCGGGATTCGGACCCGGAACCTGTGGTACTGATCGATAGAGAGCTGGTCATTCAGGTCCCTAATATAAGGAAGATAAGAAGAATAAAAAACAACATTGCACCCTTTTTTTGTTATATTGCAGCTGGCAAACACTTAGACAATTATCTTCGATGCCTTAAGGCAAATGCTGCAGTGCCGTTACTCCCTTAGCACTAACCAGGAGGTGCGCGTAGCTGGAAGATAAACTACGAACGCGGAGTAACACTACACACGCAATGCTCTACGATCCTGTTAGACCGCGACCTACTGTTTAAAGTGGATTTTGAACCACTACCAACACTCATGGCACCACCCTGATTCGAACCCGAAATCTGTGGCACCGAACTCCAGAGCCACAACATTACATACAAAACAGAAAAAAACTGCATTTGTGTTCGGAAAGAGTGCAGCAGCATGTGTTACGGGAAAGAAGAAAACTATCACAATTCCAGCCGTGTTCAGGGCTCGTGCTTTGTACGACAAAGCAAACAATAAATAAAAAGGGGGGATAATGTACCAACCCACATCGTTCTTGCGATGTCAGGCGAAAGGCGTCAAAGCGGATAAGGGAGACCTCACAAAACGACGCGCTTCACATGCGAGACTCTTGTCCTCTTGGTAATATACTGAATTCCTCGCTCCAGATAAGCACAGGACATACACTAGGTAAATGGGATATCGTTGGTGGGGATATGGCGTCGAGAACCTTTATCGCGTTATCTTTATTGACGCCATTAAAAAACAGGAAAAGTAAAGAAAAATAATTAAACACATACCGATCTGCTCTTTCCCGAAAAATAATCTGAACCTTAGTACAGGAAAAAAACAAACAAAAAAATAAATAAATAAACGGAATGCTGTTGCGATTTTTCTTCCTCAACATTTTTATTTCTCTGGAGATGTTGGTGATGAACGACAGTTTGCAAACAAGAGCCATTCTCCCCGGAGAACCCTAAAAAGCGTTATTTGGCGGAACGGGGTATTTCGAATAACTACAGGAGTCGACGGGAGAATGGCTGCTGTCAATGGACGACATTAAAGATATGTGGAGCTGCGGTATTGAGGGGTGGATGTAGGCAACATACTGGAAAGGAAGTGATTGGAGAGGAAAGAGCGTTTCCGGGATTTAGTGTTCTCTGCCGGCCGAACGGTTATCACCAGGAAGGGTTTAAGGGTGCTGCCCAAATGATATAGAGGTGGGTGCTGTGCTCCCATTAGCGAGCAAGAGTAATCAGATGACCTTCCATTAGTTGCTGAAAATCTTGCCAGTGATTCCCGACCCTTTCCTGCAAACTGAAATTGAACAGCTTCCTTTTTGTTTCCACTGGTGTTTAACTGACCTTTAGGCTTTAAAAACCTTCTTCGGTGCTGTTAAATTGAAGAATAAAATGCAAGATTTAAGGAATTGCAAAAGAAATTACTTTGGTATGGGATATGTTTTTTTTTTAAATGAACCGTAACTATAGCACGTGGTGGTAATTCATTTTTTGTAAGTATCCTTAAGTGTATTCAGGAATAACTTTCTCGCATTTGTATAAAATCATTTTAAAAATATTGAAGTCTTGATAACTAATTTGCATTATTAAATTGATAAAAAAAGATATGGCGAAGAACAGATTTAAATAGTAGTTTTCAAAATGAATGCTCGATCTTTATAATTTTGATGATTTCATTAATAATCTGCTACCATTTTTATAATCTGATTCCATTTATATTCGAGGATTTAATTCACAATGTGATGATTTTTTTTGATGATTTCATCAGAGATTGATTGACCGAAAATCACAAGCAAATTACCAATTTAATCACATTATGAACATATTCTGAGTGATTAAACTGACTAAAACTTTCAGGTGATTTTCTATGCTATCAGTGTTTTCGGAAGTGAATAATTGGGTCTTATCTTTTGGTCATCCATCAACAACTTATCTGATAACTTACCTTATCCTATGCTGGGATAACTTAAAACTTAAAGTCATTTCTGTTGCAAAAAACAACACAACATTTGGAGTTTCTTAAGATTTACTATTTTAAATCTTTCGGTATGGGTCAGAACTGTCTTCAAATGAAGTCCTTGGACAATTTTTCATATCGGGGAAAGTATGGTCACCAAAAACAAAAGTTTAGTAGTTTTCAAAATGAATGCTTGATCTTTAGAAATTTTGATGATTTCATCAATAATCTGCTACCATTTATATAATTTAATTCCCTCTATATTTGATGAATTCCTCAATAATCTGATGATTTTTTTTTGTTGATTTCTTCAATAATCTGCTAACATTTGTATAATCTGATTCCATCTATATTGAGGAATTCTTTAATAATCTGCTACCATTTAAATAATCTGATTCCATCTATATTTGAGGATTTAATCAATAATGTGATGATCGTTTTTGATGATTTCATTATGATGCTGTTCAACATCTTTCCTCATGAGTCGGACTATCTGGTGGGAGTTTTCCGTGTCTTTCTCTCATATGAATTTCGGGTAGTTCAATCTAAATATTCTCCAGGAAAGCACTACCCTCTTTCTATAGGGACTTCCAAGTCATTCTTCTACCAACGGGTGCACTATCAACTCTCTGTCATTCCATGAGAACACACAGGTTCATGGATTTGTATAGATGTTGATGTCGACCCAGTTGGATAAGAAGCAACATTACACATAAAACAGAAAAGGGACCTGAGTGGCTAGCGCTCTGGCCCTCGACGCAACAGGTGTCGGGTTTGAGTCCCGTCGGTGCCATGAATGTTTGCTGTGGTTCGAAATCCACTTTAAGCCGTAGGTGCCTGTCTAACAGGATCGTAGAGCGTTGTGGGGTGTCATACTCCGCGTCCGTTACTCATCTCTAAGCTACATGTACCTCCTGGGTAGTGCTAAGTGAGTAACGTCGGTGCAGCGCTTGCCCTAAGGCACCAAATATAACTATTTAAGTGTTTGCCAGCTGCATTACAAGAAACGTTAATGTAACGTCAGGCACCGATTGATAGCATAGCGATAGATAGCAGCAGATATACGATAGATATCAGATTCAATATTATCTACGTTGCACAATTGTCGTGGCAATATAATTTTTGTATTAAGGTAGAAGTGTATATAATTATTATATAATTCATGTGATATTCATGGGGGGGGATGGGTGCTGTCGATGGATGGCATTAAAGATCGTATTCGTGGAGCTGCGATATTTAGGGGCGGATGTTGGCAACAGCCTGGAAAGGGTGATTGGGAAGGAAAGAACGTTTCCGGGATTGAGTGTTTTCGGGTGGCCGAATGGTGATCACCAGGAAGCAGATTAGTGGTAGTAATTTATTGATGAAATCAACGAAAAGGATCATCAAATTATTGATGAAATCATCAAATATAGATGGATCAATACACTTACAGATATTTATAAAAATCAATTATTGTCATGCTATATTTACAAAAACTACTATTTAAATCTGATATTCGCAGTCTTGATGGGACAGAGGCTAAAACTGTGGCGCTGGGTACCACAGGTTTCGGATTCGAGACTCGGCGGTGCCATGGGTGTTTGCAGTGGAATCCACTTTAAGACGTAAGTTCCGGTCTAACACGATCGCAGAGCGTTGCGGGGGTATTGTTACTACGCGTCCGTAGCTTATCTTTAAGCTACTCGTATCTCTTGAGTAGTGCTAATTGAGTAACGTCGGTGCAGCGCTTGGCTTAAGGCATCAAAGACAATCTGTCTAAGTGTTTGCCAGCTGCATTAGAAAAAAAAAAAAAAAAAATCGGCAAAGTATAGCCAAATATTCGCCATAGTTTTTTCATCAATATAATAATGTAAAATAATTATGAAGACTTAAATATTATCACCAGGAAGGGTTTAAGGGTGTATAGGGGTGGGTGCTGTGCTCCCATTAGCGAGCGAGAATAACCAGATGGATACTTTTACCTTCGTTTTGCAGCTGAAAGTCTTGTCAGTGATCCCCGACCCTTTCCTGCAAACTGAGATTGAATATTTCCCTCTTGTTTGCTCTGGTGTTTAACCAATCTTCGGTCTTTAAAAATTTTCTTCGATGCTTTTAAAATGAAGAATAAAATGCGAGATTTAAAGAATTAGAGAAGAACTCGCATTGTTAAGGGATATGTTTGTTTTAAATGAGCCGTAACTATACCATGTGGGGTAATTGATTTTTTATAAATTTCTATAAGTGTATTAAGGAATAACTTTGTCACAGTTGTATAAAATTATTTGACACATATTTAAGACTATATAACTAATTTCCATGATTAAATGGATGAAAATATTGAATTGTTTGATATTTAGCGACTATCAGATCTAAATAGTTGTTTTCAGAATGAAAGCTCGATTCTGAGAAATTTTGTGGATTTCCTCAATAATCCGCTACCATTTATATAATTTGATCCATACACATTTGATGATTTCATCAATAATCTGATTATCTTTTTCGATAATTTCATCCATAATCTTTTACCATTTATATCATTTGATTCCATATATATTTGATGATTTAATCCATAATGTGATTATCTTTTTTTGATGATTTCATCAGTACTGAGACACCTTATAGATAACGTTTACAAATAATTTAAAAAACAAAATTGAACTTTTTTTACCAATTTAATCACATTAAAACATTTTCCGACCCCTACGAAGGTTAATGATAGAATATGTTGAAATTTGCTGGGATTTTCTACGCAGTTAGTGTTTTCGGAAGTGAGTAACTTGTTCTTATCTTTTCCATCTTATCAGATAACTTACTTTATCCTAAAGTGGGATAACTTAAGACTTAAAGTCATTTGTGTTGTGAAAACAAATCAACAGTTGGAGTTTCTTAAGATTTACTATTTTGAATCTTTTGGCATGGCCAGAACTGTCTTCAAATGATGTCATTGGACAACTTTTCAAATCAGGGAAAGTTTGATCATAACTAACAAATCAGATGGTTGTATTTAACCTTTATTAATTTTTTTAATCAAAAATAATTTTTATATTCACTTACAATTATCCCATTTATTTTTAAATTTTGCAGAAAAAGGAGTATTTTTATTTTATTTTTTTTTAATTAGAACGTTCATATTTTAGAACAGCAATTTGGTTGAATGCCGGAATGGAATCTCTTTAAAAAATTATTTCAACGTTGCAACAAGGTTTTGCGCTTTTTCATTAAAACAGTCTGGTTAAAAAATTAAAAGAAATATTGACTGTTGTCACTACGATAAATAGCCATAAATAAATTTTAATAATTCCAAGAGAACACATGGGTTCACGGATTATGTAGACCCAGTTGCTAAGGCAAAACAGAAAATAATTACATTTGTGTTAGGAAACAAGCAGCATGTGTTTCCGAAGAGACATTCAGAAGAAAACTATTGGAGTTCCAATCCATTCAGGGCTCATAAATAAAAATGGGGGATAATGTAACAACCCATATCGTTTCTGGGATATCAGGCGACCGGCGTAAAAGAAGAGCGGATAAGGGAAACCTCATAAAGCGGTGCGCTTCACATGCGAGACGCTCGTCCTACAGTAATATACTGAATCCCTCGCTCCAGATAAACACAGGAATAAACTGGGTAAAGAGGATTTTGGGGTGTGAGGGGGTGTAGGATCGAGAACCTTTATCGCGTTACATCTATTAACGCTACAAGCAAACACAAAAAGTAAAGAAAAATAATAAAACACATACCGATCTGCTCTTTCCCGAAAAGTAATCTCACCGTTAGTACAGGAAATAAACAAAAAAAAAAAAAAAAAAAAAAAAAAAAAAGGAAATAAATGGAATGCTGTTTCGGTTTTTCTTCATCCGCCTCCTTTTTTTCCCTCTGGAGATGTTGGTGATGAACGACAGTTTGCAAAGAAGAGCCCTTCTCCTCGGATAACCCTAAAAAGCGCCATTTGGCGGAACGGGGTGTTTCGAATAACTGCAGCAGTCAACCAGGGGGGATTGGTGGGGTCGATGGAAGACATTAAAGATCGGATTCGTAGAGTTGCTGTATTTAGGGGTGGATGTTGGCAACAGACTGGAAAGGAAGTGATTGGAGAGGAAAGAGCGTTTCCGGGATTGAGTGCCTTCGGCTGGCCGAACGGTTATCACCAGGAAGGGTTTAAAGGCTCGTTCCCACCGAGGCGAGAGACGTGAAGATGCAAGAGGCAAGCGACCAAATTTTTTCGACCCCTTCACAGCGAAACGTTCAGAAATAGCATTACGCCTAGTGAAAAACCGCTTCGAGTTGAAAGTCGGGCAACTCCAAACGGTGGACTGCAAACCGGTTTCAGGCGACCGCGGTGAGGCTAGTGATGGGTCAAATTTTTTCGCTTGCATCTTGTCGCCTTGGTGAGCACGAGCCTTAAGGGTGCCGCCCAACTGTGTAGGGTCGGGTGCTGTGCTTCCATTAGCGAGCAAGAATAACCGGATGGAGGCTTTTATCTTAGATTTGCTGTTGAATGTCTTGTCAGTGACCCCTTCCTGCAAACAGAGATTGAACAACTTCCTTTTGTTTGCACTGGTGTTCAACTAATCTTTGTCCTTTAAAAATCTTCTTCGTTGCTTTTAAATGGATGAATAAAATGCAAGATTCAAGTAATAGGGAAAGAATTCATATTGTTAAGGGATATGTTTTTTTAAGTGAACCGTAACTGTAGCATGTGGGGGTAATTGATTTTTTATAAATATTTATAAGTGTATTTAAGAATAACTTTGTCTCAGTTGTATAAAGTCATTTGACAAATATTTAGATCTTGATAACTAATTTGCACTATTTAGTTGATGTAGAAAATATGGTGAATATCAGATTTAAATAGCAGCTTTCAAAATGAATGCTCAATCTTTAGAAATTTTGATGGTTTCATCAATAATCTGCTACCATTTATATAATTTGATACAACATATATTTGATATCAATAATCTGATGATTATTTTTAAAGATTTAATCAACAATCTGCTACCATTTTTATAATCTGATTCCATCTAGAATTACTGTTTTAAATCTTTCGGTATGGCCACAGCTGTCTTCAAATGAAGTCCATGGACAACTATTCATGTCGGGGAAAGTTTGCTCATACCAAACAAATCAAGTGGTTGAATTTAACAAATCTTAATTTTTTTTAATCAAAAAAAAAATTTTATGTTCTTTTACAGTTATTCCATTTATTTTCAAATTTTGCAGAAAAAGAAAATTCAGCTTTTTTTTTTTACTTAAAACTACTGTATTTTGGAATAGCAATGTGGTTTCCTGTCGAAACGGAATCTCTTAAACAAACTAATTTACAATTTTAATAACGTTTTGTGCTTTCTCATTAAAACAGTCTGCTTTAAAAATGAAACGAAATGTTTCTGTTGTCAAAATGATAAATAGCCATAAATACTTTTTAATATTTCCAAGAGAACACATGGGTTTACAGATTTTATAGGTGTTCATGTCTACTCAGTAGCTAAGAAACAACATTACTTATAAAACAGAAATGAACAGCATTTTTGTTCGGAAAGAGTCCAGCAGCATGTGTTTCGGAAGAGACATTGAGAAGAAAACTATCGGAATTCCAGCCATGTTTAGAGCTCGTCCTTTGTACTACAAAGCAAAAAATAAATTAAAAAGGGGGGGGGTTATAATGGGACAACCCATATCGTTGTTGCGATGTCAGGCGACCGGCGTCAAAGAAGAGCGGATAAGGGTAACCTCATAAAGCGATGCGCTTCACATGCGAGACGCTGTGTCCTACAGTAATATACTGAATTCCTCTCTCCAGATAAGCACAGGAATAAACTGGGTAAATAGGATTCCCCCAAAATCCTATTTATCTAGTTTATTCCTGTGCTTATGGGGGTAGTGGCGAGAACCTTTATCGCGCTATAAACAATTACGAAAAGAAAAATAAATACTACATACCGAACTGCTCCTTCCCCGAAAAATAATCTCACCGTTAGTACAAGAAAATAAATAAATAAATAGAATGCATTTTCGGTTTTTCTTCACTCACCTTTTTACCCTCTGGAGATGTTGGTGATGAACGACAGTTTGCGAAGAAGAGCCATTCTCCCCGCAGCACGATAAAAAGCGGGATTGGGCGGAACGGGGTGTTTCGAATAACTACAGGAGTCGACGGGGGGGATTGATGCTATCTATGGACGACATTAAAGAGCGTGGAGCTGCTGTATTCAGGAGTGAATATTGTCCCGGAAAGTGTGATTGGGAAGGCCTTTTCCGGGATTGGGAGTTTCCGGCTGGCTGAACGGTTATCAGCAGGAAGGGTTTAAGGATGCTGCCCAACGGTATAGGGGCGGGTGCTAGGCTCCCATTAGCGAGCAAGAATAACCACATGGATGCTTTTACCTTAGATTTGCTGCTGAAAGTCTTGCGAGTGATCGACGCCCTTTTCCCGCAAACTGAGATTGAATAGTTTCTTTTTGTTTTCACTGGTGTTTAACTACTCTTTGGGCCTTAGAAATCTTCTTCGATGCTTTTCGGTTGAGGAATCAAATGCGAGATTTAAGGATTTGGAGAAGATTTTATCCCTTTTTAAGGGATATGTTTTTATAAATAAACTGTAACTATAGCATGTGGGTTTTTTGCTGTTAAATGCCGGATTATTATTTACTTACCGACTCCTACGTACGGGTGCTCCATCAGAACAGAAGCTGCTTCCTTCCATGAGAACACACGGGCTCACGAACTTGATCAAGTTGTTGTTGTCGACCCAGTGGTATAAGAAACAAAAACACATATAAAATAGATACGAACTGCATTTGGAAAGAGTACACCACCATGTATTTCGGAAGAAATATTGAGAAGAAAACTATTGGATTTCCATCCGTTCATGGCTGTATACAGCAAAGCAAAAATAAATAATAAAAAAAAGATACTGTAACAACCCATATCGCTTCTGAAATGTAAGGCGACCGGCGTCAAAGAAGAGCGGATGAGGGAAACCTCATGAAACCATGCGCTTCACATGCGAGACCCCAATTCCTCGCACAAGATAAGCACAGGAATAAACTGGGCGAATGGGATTTTGGGGGAGGTGGGATAGCGTCGAGAACCTTTATCGCTTTACATTTATCGATGCCATAAACAAACATGAAAACAGCTGTTTCGGTTTTTCTTCATTCATCTGTTTTTCCCCTGGAAGATGTTGGTGATGAACGACAGTTTGCAACGGGAGGGGGACAGTTTGCAACGGGGCTTTCGATGGACGACTTTACAGATCGGATTCGTGATATTTAGGGGTAGATGTTGACAACAGCCTCGAATGGGGGGATTGCGAAGGAAGAGCGATTTCGGGATTTAGTGTTTTCGGCTGGCCGAGCGGTTATCACCAGGAAGGGTTTAAGGGTGCTGCCCAACGGTACAGGGGTGGGTGCTAGGCTCCCATTAGCGAGCAAGGATAACCGGATGGATACTTTTACCTTCTATTTGCTGCTGAAAGTCTTGCCGGTGATCCCCTACCCTTTCCTGCAATCTGAGATTGAATAGCTTCCTTTCCTTTACACTGGTGTTGAACTAATCATTGGGCTTTAAAAATCTTCTCCGATGCTTTTCAGTTGAGGACTAAAATGTGAGATTTAAGGAATTGGAGAAGAACTCACTTTGGTTTCGGATATGTTTTTTTAAATGAATTGTAAATATAGCAAGTGGGGGCAATTGTTTTTTTATAAATATCTATAACTGTATTTAAGAATAACTTCTGGTATAAAATCATTTGCATATTTTACTATACCAATAAAATCATTATAAAATCAATAAAAAAATCATTTCATATATATAAAAAAACAATAAGAAATAAAAATAAAATCATTAAACAAATATTTAAGTCTTGATAATTATTTTACATTATTAAGTTGATGAAGACACTATGACGAATATCAAAATTAAATAATAGTTTTCAAATTTAAAGCTCGATATTTAGAAGGTTTGAGGATTTCCTCAATAATCAGTTTCCATTTTTATAATCGGTTTCTATCTATCTTTAAGGATTTCATCAATAATTTGATGATCTTTTTCGATGATTTTACCAATAATCTGCTACCATTTTTATAACCTGATTCCACATATATTGAGGATTTCATCAATAATCTGATGATCTTTTTTGTTGATTTCCTCAATAATTTGCTACCATTGATATAATCTGATTCCATCTATATTTGAGGATTTCATTAATAATTCGATGTTTTTTTTCGATGATTTAATCAATAATTTGATGATCTTTTTCGATGATTTCATCAGAACTGAGACACCATTTAGATAATGCTTAAAAACAATTTAAAAAAAATTTAACTAATATTTTTAACAATTTAATCACATTAAAAACATTTTCTGAGACTGCTAAGTTTAGCGATAGAATATGTTGAAATTTTTTGATAATTTTCCATGCAATCAGTGTTTTCAGAAGTGAATAACTGGGTCTTCTCTTTTGGTAATCCATCAATAACTTATTTGATAACTTACCTTATCCTATCCTGGGATAACTTAAGACATAAAGTCATTTGTGTTGCAAAAACAACTCAACAGTTTGAGTTTCTTAAGAGTTACAATTTTGAATCTGTTTGTATGGCCAGAACTGTCTTCAAATGAAGTGCTTGGACAACTTTTCATATGAAAAAATAAATGAATGGTGAATTTGAATGAATTTGGTCATAATAAACAAATCAGGTGGATGCATTTAATAATGCTTAATTTTTTTAATCAAAAATAATTTTTATAATCTTTTACAATGATCCCATTTATTTTTAAATTTTGCAAAAAAAGGAAAATCATTTTTTTTTAAACTTAGAACGTCCATATTTTAGAATAGGAATTTGTTTTCCTTTCGGAATGGGATCTCTTAAAAAAAAAATTTCATTATCATTTCATTTTGCTTTTAACTTGGCTGTATCACTATATAAAATTTTTTTTCCTACTTTGAGATAACTCTCTCCAAGATAACTGCCCTCCTTCTTCAGCGACGTGGAGCCAAGTCAGACTTCTAACTACGGGTGCTCCATCTGAACAGAAGGCACTTCCTTCCATGAGAACACACGGGCTCATGAACTTGGTCAAGATGTTGATGTCGACCCTGTGAGATACGAAACAACATTACATATTTCTTTTGCTCTAATGCAGCTGGCAAACATTTAGACAGTTGTCTTTTTATGCCTTAAGACAAGCACTGCATCGACGTTACTCACTTAGCACTACCCAGGAGGAGCATGTAGCTTGAAAATAAGCTACGGACGCAGAGTAACTCTACCTCCGCAATGCTCTCCGATCATGTTTAGACCGGGACCTACGACTTAAAGTGGATTCCGAACCACTCCAAACACCCAGGACACCGCCGGACTCGAACCGGAAACCTGTGCTACAAAGCGCTAGCCACTCGCCCATTCAGGTCCAATGTAAAATGTTAATGTACATATGTAATGATAATATTCAAATGTAAAATGTTACAAACATTTACATTTGTATGTTATTAACATTTGTGTTACTTGTTACTTTTCTCGTACAAATGGCATGCTGCTTATTCATTATACTAGTCACCCCATATGCCCGAAGCACATCAGCTAGATTTTATTTATTCGTATAATCACCCATCCTTCTACCACTGCATCAGTATATGAAACAACAATGAGGACTCTCCCGAGTACTTGCAGCACCATCTAATGGGAGGTTGTAAAGAGATCCTGTCTAGCGGACATCCTGGCGCCTCTCTTCTGTGCTTAATTATCTATTGTAATAAAATAATATATATACACTCAAGAGCCAAAACATTACGACCACCTGTCAATAACGAGTTGGGCCACCTTTGGCGCGCTACACAGCTTCAACCCGCCTTGGCATGGATTAATACCACCACTTATACCAGTTAAATACCACTTCTACCTTCCACGTCATCCAGGCCAGTTCATTGCAAAATGTAGGGGTGGTCATAATGCTTTGGCTCTTGAGTGTATGTATATATATATATTTATAATAACTCATATCAATTTCATTAATTGCTTGAATTGAAATTTTATTAATATCATTTTGATGCGTAAAATCCCAAGAAAATCCAGGACTTATAGGATAGATAAGTATTTTTAACCTCACTATTTGTTTTTGTTCAAAGTAAGCTAATTAAGTTCTAAAAGAAACCTAATATATGTAGTAACCGTTCTCAATTAAACACACACAAAAATAAGTAACATAAAAAAAAAAATTATGTCAATTCCTACTTTTTTTTCACTCTATTGCAGAAAGTCCTTTATAAATAATTTTCATTCCTTTTTTTAAGTTTATCTGGGGTCATCTATTGGTAGATATATGAAACTTAAATCTAAAAAAAATATAATTAATTAATTAAATTTAATGAATTAATTAATATTTGAAAAACTGTATTAACATAAAGTGTCATCCTATACAAGTTTTAAAAAAAATGTATTTGAACTTGAGTGGATGAATAAAAATTGTAAACGATTGTAAATTTGAACAAGATATATATAGGGAGAGTGTGGGCTAATAGAAGGAATTGAAAAAATAATAATAACTCGTATCAATTTGATTAATTACTTGAATTGAAATTTTATTAATATCATTTTGATGCGTAAAATAACCACGAAAATCCAGGACTTATAGGATAATTAAATATTTTTAACCACACTATTTTTTTTGTTCAAAGTAAGCTAATTAAGTACTAAAGGAAACGTTAACGTTATGTAGTAAACGTTCTAAATTACAAAAAAAAAAAAAAAAAAAATGCAGTTAAAGCGGACGAAGACACTATCAATTTTAAATGTGTTTGAAAAGTTGATTCCTGAAAGATTATAATGAAGTTAACCGAATCGACTTACAGTTGTGAGATTCTTCTTATCTCAGTACATGAACCGATAACATCAGGTGTAGTTTTTCTCGCGCTTTGATGTTTAATATCTGGGAAATTATTTATTTATTCAATACCATAACCATAAGTCAGCCTCGCAACTTTTCATCGTAGTTTATTCTGAGCTATCGGAAAAATATTTCACAGATATGAGCTTTGTATATTCGAATCATTTAATTCATTTGATTATTTTTCCGTTTTTTTATAAAGGAGTTCACAATAGCCGCATGATTAATTTCATAAGCCAGAAAATCCTTCTGTTAATCTTCAGAAGGAAGATACGGTCTTCCCTGAATCCACCTCTGCGAGTATCTGTTCCAAATTGCAATGACAGAGTACAATAGGTACTTCATTGTGTCGTGTCGATATGGATGTCAATATAATTTTTGTATTAAGGTAAAAGTGTTTATAAGTATTATATAATTCATGTATTATATTTCTGAAATATTTTATGTGTGTCTCTTCGAAATAGGTGTATAGGAGGGTCACTACACCCCTTGGCGAATGCGAATACGAAGGGATATGCTATTGACTGATATATGTAGATGTAGATTTACACCGGTTCCAACAGATTCATCCCGGCCGAACATACAGTTTTGTTAGACTTCTCTACCAGTCTAACAAAAGCTTGACTTTTGCAGTGGGTGTCTAGGGGATTTGACATGCAAAACGCAGTAACGGGACGTTACTTTAACTAAAGCCAATTATTGCTACGATATTTTACAATGATATTTACATTAATTGTTAAACATTCACAGACATTTTCTACCGCTGCTTGACGCAGCCTCTCCCATGTCAGCTGGTGTTTTCTTTCCTCTTTTTCAATCTACGGGGTTCTATCCCCTTCTCGTGGGGTCAGAGTTCAAAGTTCAATACACCCCCCCGTTGTAAACAGACTCTGTCAAAGACAAGCAAGTGTCGCCGCCTGCTGGTTACGACAAAAACAAATCCTACAGAATCGGCCATCCTGCAGGTCACTGGCCTCAGTGACTTAACACACACAAAAATCAAAATAATTCTAGAATATGACAAGTAATAAAATATCATGACAAATAGTAAAATATCATGACAAATAATAAAATAGAAAGATGTTCGAAATACTACGAAATAACAATAAAGTCCAATAATATCATATTCTGAAATACAAGCAAATTATACCGATATCATATTCTGAAATACATCAAATTATACTAATATCATATTCTGAAATACATCAAATTATACCAATATCAAATTCTGAAATACATGCAAATTATACCAATTTCATATTCTGAAATATATGCAAACTATACCAATATCATATTCTGAAATATACCAAATTATACCAATATCATATTCTGAAATATATGCAAATTATACTAATATCAAATTCTGAAATGCATGCAAATTATACCAATATCAAATTCTAAAACACTTATACCACATAAAAGAAAAAATAGTAATACACAAAAACATATCATATTAGTAGAAATAGTAGTTAATATCAGGCACGAGGTTAATCTAATTCTTAATCCAAATTTTGCATAAAAGGATCAGGGGGATTCTCTCCTTCCTTAAAACGTCTTCGAATGCTTCTAGTACGCTTTGAATTTCCCTTGCTACCCCGAAATCTTTCCTTTGAATGATTTGGATCTCAGTACTTGGATCCGCGCAACTTAAAATCCGTTGATCTATCATATCCTTTAGGTTGTTGAATATTGGTAAGACGAGGTATTCCGCCAACTGATACACCACGCGAGCGACGCAGTCCCTCATACCGCTGGTGTTTTTGACCACGTATCTTCCCAACATTATGAGCAGCATATTTTCCAGTACGTTGATGAAGAACACTATTTTCTACTTTATCCCCAGATTTTACTTTTACATCACTTTTAACTTTAGATATGGTGAATAACAGCTTTTCCCTTTCTCCTGCTTCGTGCGATAAAAATCCAAAATTACCTTTTATTGTATCTGCGATACTGTGTATTTTTGCTCGGACAGCTTAAACGTTAACAGTGCATTCATCCTTCGCTACTCCCCTTTGAAACTGAACTACATCTTCCGTTTGTGGAAACTCATGCTGCTTATCGTCTAAACTAAGTAGCTCTACCTTATCGTCTCTAGTAATACCAAATTTACCCTCAGACAAATCGCAATTTTTTTTACCAATAGATACTACAGACGATTTTTCTGAATGGGTTTCTTGACAAGGATCAGAACACCCTAAATGTTTAATAACACTACTCAAGACCTCAGGTTTAACGACTTCTCTAGCTAACATTCTAACATGTGTAGGATACACTTTGTCGTCGTTCTACATAATTCTCCTAGATGTATCAATGGTTTCAGTTACAACTGAATTACACGAAAAAATAAGATCTGTGGGTTTATTTTTTACCAGCGTGTCACTAGTGTGACTCAGTTTAACCTCATTGCCCAAATTTAATTTGAATGCCTGATTTGAACATATCTTTGCTTCGTATTTATAAAATTCCACGTTATCATTTAAGAAATTCATTGAAGCCTGACCCAAGATATCAGCTCCTATAACCGCCTGAAACTGTAACTCTGTGGTTGGCACTACATGCCATATCAAAGTGAAATTATTTTCATCTATTGTAACCTCTTGCTGTACAGAGAGAGCCCTTAGTGGAAATCCACGAATTTCTGAACCCTTCCAAAACTTCTTCTTTATTAGAAACATACGACATTTCATTACATACATCTTCACGTAACAGACTTACGGAACTACCTGTTTTGACAAGGGCGACCACATTTCTTTTATTTAATTTAATCTCTTTTGTTATGTGTCGTTCTGTAAACATTGCAGAAGGAATTTGAGCAGCATTAATATTTTGAGTTTCCTGATTTTCATTAATCGTTTTCTGATTTTCCTTAATTCTATCAAATATTGAACTGTGTTTGTTTTGTTTTCCCTCTCTATCAGGGAGTCTATTCCCAACCTCAGTGTTTGAGTTTCCGAACACGTAATCCGACCTTTTGCGCATTATTTGTAATTTTTTAAATTCAAATTCACTTTTACGACGTCGTTCGTCTTCTTCTCTCTTCGCATTCCTGTCATTAATAATCGTGCTTAACAACTCCCTACAAAATCCCTCATCATAATTGTCGCTTTTAAGAATAGTATTCTTGTAATCGATAATTCTAAAATTGGGATTTGTAGATATACCTAGTTCTCTACACAATATGCACAAATCCTCTTTTAAACCTTTGGCTATATAAGCCATTTTAAATTTCCTAAAATTTATATCTTCAAAACAAACAATAAAAACAAATCAACTTCACCCTTAATTTGATTTAGAACTCAAAACAAATACTAATCCACAAAAATATTATTAATCCAAATATAGAAAACATTTCAATTTCCATAAAATCAATTAGCAAAAATAATCTAAAGCACACACCAGTTAAATCAATATGTTGTTAAGTCAAATAGCACTTTCTACTCTATCATCCAAATACAGTAACATTTCTAATTATTTTACTATTTAATATTCATTTCTCAAAGAAAGACATATAAAAACATATGATTCAAAAGCATAGAATATCCGAAATTAAAAATAATGATTCAGTATTTAAAACAATCAATAAAAATAGCAACTGTATAGAACTCTCTTTCTAAAATGATCTTTTAAATTTAAACACAGTGAAAACAATTACTTTTATATTATTAGCTTCACTTTTAAGAGACAAAGAAAAATGCAATACTACTTAAAATTAAATTATCATCATGCAAATATGAAAACAAGTTATTGTAAAATAAATGTCTTATCTGAAAATTTCATCCAATAGGCCAGGGCGGCCGGATACACAAAAAGTCTTGCTTTTTCCTTGATATAGCCGGGACGGCTATCGCCTTTGCAGAATCACTTATAGCCGCTGTCACACTGTGCTCCGAAAACAGAAAAAGAATCTCCAACACTTCTTGGCCACGGTGGCCTTATCTCACTGTATCACTTATAACCAGGACGGCTATCTCCAACGCTTCCAACAAAAGGGCTTCTTCAAACGCTTCCTTTCAACATTCCAACGGATTCAACTTGGCCAGGGTGGCCTTATCTCATTGTATCTTATAACCAGGACGGCTATCTCCAACGCTTCCACCAAAATGGCTTCTTCAACCGCTTCCCTTCAACATTTCAACGGATTCAACTTGGCCAGGGTGGCCTTATCTCGCTGTATCATTTATAACCAATTCTTCAACGCTTCCCTTCAACATTCCAAAGGATTCGTCTTGGCCGAGCCCCCAATTTGTGTAGATTTTAGCCGCTTGCAAAAGATTCATCCCGGCCGAACCTTTGCCGATTGTTAGACTTCTCTACCAGTCTAACAAGAGCTTGACTTTTGCAGTGGGTGTCTAGGGGATTTGACATGCAAAACGCAGTAACGGGACGTTACTTTAAATAAAGCCATTTAATGATACATTATTTTACAATGATATTTACATTAATTGTTAAACATTCACAACCATTTTCTACCGCTGCTTGACGCAGCCTCTCCCATGTCAGCTAGCGTTCTCTTTCCTCTTTTTCAATCTACGGGGTACCCCCGTTGTAAACAGGCTCTGTCAAAGACAAGCAAGTGTCGCCGCCTGCTGATTACGACAAAAACAAATACTACATATATATATATATATATATACTCAAGAGCCAAAACATTATGACCACCCCTACATTTTGCAATGATCTCGCCTGCATGACGTGGAAGGCACGTGATGAGGTGGAAGTGATATTTAACTGGTATTAAGTGGTGGTATTGATCCATGCCAAGGCGGGTTGAAGCTGTGTTGCGCGCCAGTTGTGTTGAAGTTGTGAGTTGGCCCAACTCGTTATTGACAGGTGGGCATAACGTTTTGGCTCTTGTAAGCTCATGATTGTGAAAATCGCAACACCATGAAGAACTTACGCAAGTGAGCTGAAATTTTCAGGAAATGCCAATTAGCGCATGATATGTAAATAATTAGAATTTCAAATCCGTAGCGCATGCGTATGCTGAGCAGCGCCCTCTGAACGGCGGATGGATCCGAATAAATAGACGGCTGTAGCGAGGGGTGTATGGTTATCGGTGTTTATCTGCTAGTGGTAAACGTTAGCTGAATCGTTATTTATGCCTCTTTGACGAAAGAGAGCGAGATTTGAACAACTTACAGAGTTTGAACGGGGAAAATCATCAGCCTTCGTGAAGCTGGATTGTCTTATCGTGCAGTAGCCGCTCGTGTGCAGAGTAACAGCAGCACAGTGATGCGTCTTTGGAAGCAGTGGACGGACGAGTGTCGGTCAACTCGGAAATCCGGGAGTGGACCCTGAAATGTGACGTCAGCTCGCGATGATAGACACCTGTCCGCAAGGCGCTGACGGACCGTACAGCTTCCTCTAGACAATTGGCAGCACAGTGGTCAAAAGCTACAGGTGTTTCATTGTGTGCTTCATCAATTCGTAGACGTCTGCTGCAGCGTGGACTGCGCGCAAGGACTCCTTTATACAGGATCCCTCTCACGCTAAACCATCGCCACCTGCGGCTACAATGGGCCGCTCAGCATAGAGACTGGCGTGCTGATTGGAAGCATGTCGTGTTTTCTGACGAATACCGCTTTAATTTGTGGTACCATGATGGCCGCATTCGTGTCTGACACTATGCCGGTGAACGCCACCTTCCGGAGTGCATTATCGAACGCCACAGTGGACGAACACCTGGAGTTATGGTCTGGGGTGCCATAGCATATTATGGACGATCTCAATTGCTAAGAATTGTGGGCAATCTGAACAGCGACCGGTATATCAGTGAAGTTCTACAGCCCTAAGCTGTTCCCTTCCTTCAACGCTTGTCAGGCGCTGTATTTCAACAGGACAATGCCCGCCCTCCTATCGCTAGGACTGTTCAATCCTTCTTTGCAACGCGGCAGGTACAGCTTCTTCCTTGGCCTGCGTATTCCCCGGATATGACGCCGATTGAACATGTGTGGGATTTCGTTAGTCGGCGTATCGCTCGTGATCATCGTCCTGTTGCTTCTGCAGACAAACTTTGGGTGCGCATACAAACAATATGGAATCTTCTTCCTCAGGCAGACATTTAAAATTTGTTTGCCTCCATGCCCTGTCGTGTAGCAGCAATCATTGCGGCACGTGGTGGCTACACAAAATACTTATTCCGATCTCTTGTTATTGTTTGTTTGCTTTGAACATTTAATCATTTAATTGTACTACTACCACTCAACCGTGTATTAAATTTCATTCAATTATGACGATTCCTTCATGGTGTTGCAATTTTCACAAACATGAGTTTATATATACACACACACACTGATATACTGTTCAAAGGAATGACCAGTTTGCAAAGGAATCACGTCTTTTGTTGCAACTGTAACTGAAAGAGATAACTCTGTGAGGGGAGATCCCCGTCAATTGAACTAATCGTTTTAATTGATGGCATCAAATTTTTATGATGCATTGTAACGATTACAATTAGCTGTCTTTTCATACCACCCGTCCCTTTATTCATTATACGCTAGATTTTTTCATAAAATATAAAGTTATTCTTAAATACACTTATTGATATTTGTAAAAAAATAGTTAAAACCATATGCTATAGTTACGGTTCATTTAAAAAAAAACATATATGAGTTCTTCTCCAATTCCTTAAATCTTGCCTTTTATTCCTAGATTGAAAAGCACCGAAGAAGATTTTTAAAGCCCAAAGATGAGTTCAACGCCAGTGCAAACAACAGGAAGTTATTCAATCTCAGTTTGCAGGAAAGGGTCGGGATCACCGGCAAGACTTTCAGCTGCAAATGGAAGGCAAAAGTGTCCATCCGGTTATTCCTCCTCGCCTCGAACCTAGAACCCATCCCTATAGCACCATTAAACCTTTCCTGGGTGATAACCGTTCGGCCAGCCGGAAACACTAAATACCGGAAACGCTCTTTCCTCTCCAAACACCCTTTCGCGGTTGTTGCCAACATCCACCCCTAAATACCGCAGATCCACGAATCCGATCTTTAATGTCGTCCATCGACAGCACCAATCCCCGTTATTCGAAACACCCCATTCCGCCAAATCCCGCTTTTTATGATCCTCCGGGGAGAATGGCTCTTCTTTGCAAACTGTCGTCCATCACCAAGATCTCCAGAGAATGAAGGTGGAGGAAGAAAAAACCGAAACAGCATTCCGTTTATTTATTTTTTTGTTTATTTCCTGTGCTAACGGTGAGATTATTTTTCTGGAAAGAGCAGATCGGTATGTGTTTGTTTTTCTTTATTTCTCGTGTTTGTTTATAGCGTCAATAAATGTAACGCCATAAAGGTTCTCTACGCTACCACCCACACCCCTCCAAAATCCTACTTACCTAGTTTATTCCTGTGCTTATCTGGAGCGAGGAATTCAGTATATTACCAAGAGGACAAGCGTGTCGCTTTATTCGCTTTCCTTTTACGCCAGTCGCAGAAACGATTTGTTTTGTTACATTATCCCCTCTTTATTTATTTTTTGCTCTATTGTACAAAGGACAAGTCCTCAACGGCTGGAATTCCAAAATTTTTTTTCTCAATGTCTCTCCCCAAACAAATGCTGTGTAAAGGAATATAAAAATTATTTTTGATTAACAAAATTAAGAGTTGCTAAATGCAACCATTTGAATTGTTTGTTATGAGCAAACTTTCACGATGGAAAAGTTGTCCAAGGCTTCATTTGAAGACAGTTCTGGCCATGCCAAAAGATTTAAAATAGTAAATCTCAAGAAACTCCACCTGTAGGGTTGTCTTTTGCAACACGACTGACTTTAAGTCTTAATTTGTCTCAGCATAGGATAACGTAAGTTACCAGATAAGTTGTTGATGGATGACCAAAAGATAAGACCCTGTCACTCACTTCCGAAAACACCGATTGCATAGAACATCACCAGCACATTTCTACATATTCTATCACTAACCTTAGTAATGTTCAGAATATGTTTTTAACTTGATTAAATTGGTAAAAAAATTAAATTTTTTTAAAAATTATATTTAAGCGGCGTTATCTATAAAGTGTCTCAGCGCTAGTGAAATCATCAAAAAAAGATCATCACATTATGGGTTAAATCATCAAATATAGATGGAATTAGATTATACAATTTTACTTCTGCAGTTGATGTGGCTCAGAAGAAAGAGAAAACATCTTTGGAAAGAGGCCCCAATTTATTATCTATCACCCATTATTTAGATCAATCATTGAAGAAACCCCCAAAAATCCAATTCGATGCCACACACTCTGGCGACCTGACTCTGACTCTAGCGCTCGCACCTTTGGTGCCACAGGCGTTTGTCTCGAATCCTGGCGGGGGCATGGATGTTAGTTATTGGTTCCACATTCAACTGTAGGTTCCGATGGAATTAGCCTAAAGTGCGTAAAAAACGATCGTAGAGAAACACACCAAACCCATGAGATGCACTGTTACAATCTTCGCAAATCCCACTTCGTTTCTAAAGCAATGATTGTAAAGCATACCATCTTTGGAAGTCAAACCTTTGTAGGTCAACTTGCATTCATTACGACTGTAACAGGTGCATTAATAAAATCCTTTTTATAAATTTTAAAAGAATTTTAATTTTTAATTCAAAATTTTTATTTAACACTTTTTCATTAACATTCGTAATTAATAATTAATAATTTTTTATTAATTACTCTGAATTAGTCTTATGAGTGCAACGAAAACATAATTGTATTCTCTTTTTTTAAAATTCATTTTGTAAATCTACTCACTTTAAACATTTTATTTCAATGGATTGTAGTCCTAAATAAATAATCAACAGGATTACTTTAATGTGCTGGGCTCTCTTTTAAGTACGTGTTTTTATCATTTTTAAAATCATTCTTTGGTTGAACGAAACCACTATTAAAATTGAGAACATTTTATTCTTTTTCTTATTTACCTAATGCAGAAAAAAAAATGTAACAATTCTCTATAAATTGTTCTTCACTTTTACTTCTCATTTCTTAAAGTAGCATTAAGTTATGTCTTTTTTTTCTAACATTTTCTCTATTTTCGGGACGTATGATTTATCTTGGAGCTTTTCTACTTGCAGAAATTGGGTTATAAAACTCAGCACTTACGGACAGCGAAATAAAGATTAATAGATAATGAGAACTGCCTTCGAGAGAAGCTTTGCAACAACATCCGTTCCGCTAAATGGGAGGTGCAAAAAAGGTGATAATAAATCTTGTATTTCGCACCATAGAGAAACGTGTTTAAGAACTCGGTGGACGTCTTAATGATTTTTCCGCACGCACCAAGTGAATGAAAAAAGATGATTTTAAAGAAGCTGTTTCCGTGATAAAAGTCGTCAGGGACTAGAAAATAATTACTATCATGAAAAAAAATTCGATTGTTTACAACAGTGAAAATAAAACGAAGCGTAAAAGGTTTTCAACACTGAACAACATTGAACATTAATAAAAAGTTGACAACATTGAGCATTGAAGCAAAACAAAAGACAACATAGCATTCAACATAGTATATGTTCAATAAAATAAAATTATTGAACATTTATTTAAAATTATGTATCTAGTCAATATATTAATATCCCAATTATGATATCTTAAATCACAAAACCATAAAGTAGGAAATATTACTATTATTTTTGAAAACAATTACTGTAATGAAGTAAAATTCAATTGTTTAAAATAGTGAAAGTAAAACGAAGCATAAAAAGTTTTCAACATTGAACAGCATTGAACATTGAAGTAAAACGAAACATAGCATAACATTCAACATAGTATACAGTACGTTCAATAAAATAAAATTATTGAAATCCTTATTTAAAATTATGCACTTAGTCAATATATTATTCTCCCAGTAATAATATCTTAAATCTCAAAAACATGAAGTGACAACAATTACTATAAACAACAATTGTAACAAGAACTACTATTACTTTTGAAAACAATTATAATAAAATGAAATTCGATTATTTACAACAGTGAAAGTAAAACGTTTTCAACATTGAACATGTTCAATAAAATTAAAATTGTTGCAATCGTTATTCCAAAAATTATACATTTAGTCACTATGTAATTAATCTCCCATTAATAATATCTTAAATCTCACAAATACAAAGTAACAACAATTACTATTACTTTTGAAAACAATTGCTATAATAAAGTGTGATTCGATTATTTACAACAGTGAAATAAAAACGAAACATAAAAATCGCTATTACTACTGTGCAATCCATTGTCATGCGGCCCAGCACATTTCAATAACCTCAATATACTTTATACATAAATATATTTTCCTTCTTCTTCAATGTGCGACGTGGCGTGTCAAAGCCTTCTCCCTACTGGCAGATTCCGAAACATGAGATGATGGGTTTCGTGTGTGTGTGTGCTCCCAATGCTCTGCAGTCCCGTATGACTGGGACCTATGGTTTAAAGTGAACTCCGAACAAACATCCATGGTACCACCCCAACTCGAAATCCGAAACCTGTGGTATCGATCGCCAGAGCCTTAGACACTCGTCATCAGGTCTCTTAAAAAAGTAATATATACGAAAAGATTTATTGATTTTTTTTAAGAATAATTTTTTTAAATTATCTATAAAGAAAACTATAGCTCTGATATTTTGTATTAGGCGTAGTGTATAGTTTTGTTTGAATTCTGAAAAATAATGCCAAACTTCTGATGCATTCTACCGAATAATCATGATAAATCTTTGAAACCAAATGCCCTCCCATTTGACATGAGATTAAGAGTATTAATATCCTGTCCTGGAATATTTGGGAACAATTTAGCAGCTAATCCTTCCCGATAGATTGCCCCGAATAACTTTGAAGCTGCTACATGTCTTCCAACTTAGTGATGTATAATGTGGATCTAAGCTCGCATTTAAAAACAGCTATATTTTAAGGTGAATATTTCATTCTTTACAAACATGTTAATTTTATAAAATACAATACTCATTACCGTTCTGTAAATATTAACTAATTTCTAAAGGTTTTACAAATGAATCTAAATGATTTCTCTAAGGAATACTAATTTTGTTCAGTATTCTAAAAAGATAACTGATTCTTCCATACTATCTATACCAAAAAGTTGAGATTATTTTTTTTTATTTTCTAAGTGCTTTAAGAGATATTCAATAAATTAATTATAGAAAACCTGCTCTTAATAAATTAAATGCCCTTCATTAAATCTTATATAAAAAAATTCTTTCTATTTTTATTTTTTTTAGTTCACAGAAAGAAAAAGAATTCGTTAAATTAAAACCGAACTGCCTTCAAACAGGATATATCTCGAGTATAAGCAAACATTTTATTCAAACAAAAATGAACTACCCCCTCCCCATCCCACCCACCCCCTACAGGTTCACATTTTAATTAAAATCCTGCCAAGATAGGTGAATTGAAATTTGATGGAGGAGCGACTCGCACGGGTAATCTCTTCGGTCGAGGCTACAGGGAAAAAGGGGAAAAGGGGGGGAAAAAAAGGCGCGAGGATCGCTTCCTTAAGCAGCTATTGGAAAAAGGGAAAAATGACTTCCTGCCCCGAACATATCATATTTAATAATCTCTTTCGATCCGGAATTCTTCCGGAAATTTTCTTTGCTCTTTATTTCTAAGAAATAACGAATGTGTTCCAACTTCAATTTCGAAAGTAATGTTTTAATCGATTTTATTTTATATTAAAAAAGCTACTGTTGGTTTTATACGCTTGATTATATTTGAGTATTTCTTTCTTATACTACTGTGTCTAAAAAGAAAGACCAATTACCTTTTTTTTTTCAAAAATTCTTTATTTATTCTTCCAAATTTATTTCCTCGCTTTCAAAGTAATCCCCTCCGGCCACAAAGCAATTATGGCAACTTTTTTCAAATCCTCAATCCTAAAAAGTCATCGGCAGGGATGGCCTTCAAAGCGCGCGCCGATTCACTTCGAATCTCTTCTACTAAAAACCGTTACCCCGGAATGGTTTTTTGAGTTTAGGGAATAGCCAAAAGTCGCACGGTGTGAATACGGAGATTTTCGAACGATATGGCTTTCATTTTTGGCGAAAAAGACACGAAGAATCGATGTAGTCAGAGCTGAGGTTTCAGTGTTTTCGGTACCAAAATGGAAAGGCCCAAAATTGAATGGACCGATCCTTTTGAATTTCCAACATCATCAGCAAGATCACTACATCGATTCTTCGTGTCTTTTTCGTCAAAAACGAAAGCCATATCGTTCGAAAATCACCGTATTCACACCGTGCGACTTTTGGCTATTCCTAAGCAAGGTCTCTAATTGTAAATCGACATTTTACAAGCACCCAATCTTTAATATTTTGGACGGGAGCTTCGTCGGGTGAGCTTGATGGTCGACTCGAGTGTTCTTCGTCTTCAACGCGTTCTCTGCCTTCTTTGAACTGTTTATACCACTTGTAAACATTTCTTTCCCGTATACGAATGCTACTCGAATGCCTTCTGCAACATTCTATACTTTTCTGTAAGCGAAATTGAATGCAAGTTCTTTGCTCAATGAATTCAGGCATTTCAAAAATGGCGGGAATCAGTTTTAGCGTCTCACAAAGCCAAGCGTCTCACAAAGCTAATGCATATTTTGACTCCAAATTTCACACTAAACGTCAAGGGCAGTGCCAGCAAGCTAAAAAAAAAAAAAAAAAAAATTTGAAATTCCATTAGCCCCGGGAATTGAAAATTGGTCTTACTTTTTGGACACAGTAGCACAAATGAAGACGAATTCAATCGGAATGTATCATTCGAAACCCGGAATGAATCGGCTTCCCATTCGAAACACCAACACATCGAACAGATGCCTTGCAAAAATGAAATGTATCGAAAAGTGCGTTGCCAAATGAATCCTCCGTTGCCCAGAAGGTAAAGGATGCCCGGAAAACGGAAAACTTTAAAATATACCGATTTTCGGCCATCCACTAAGCCATCTGAATGAGCTGTCATAACAAATTAGGTAAATGAATCGCATCCGAGTTTACGAGTCTCCGGGAGATGTTAACGAATAACGGATGAATTCCCGGCTAACGAATCTCTTCTCGAATCGAACGTGTCGTTACGCATCGATTTTCTTAAATTCCTTTGAAATCCTCATTAAACATCGGGGGATGCTTTCCACTCTCTAATAAAGGAGCCGACAGCGTGCTTGAAAAGAACGGATCCTGGAGGCCATTTGTCATACGCGACCGAGTACTTAATTCTCGGAGTAGTATAAATTCTAATTCTTGATTTGAGTGATCAGAGGGCTTGAATGGCCGAGTGGCCAGCGCTCTGGCGCTCGGTACCACAGGTATCGGATTCGAATCCCGGCGGTACCACAGGTATCGGGTTCGAATCCCGGTGGTACCACAGGTATCGGGTTCGAATCCCGGCGGTACCACGGATGTTTGTAGTGGTTCGGAATCCACTTTAAACTGTAGGTCCCGGTCCTAATAGGATCGTAGAACGTTGCGGGGGCATTGTTACTCCGCGTCCGTGGATTATCTACAAGTTACACGAGCCCCCTGGGTAATGCAAAGTGAGTACGTCTGTGCAGCGCTTGCCTTAAGGCATCCAAGACCAAGCTGTCTAGTGTTTGTCAGCTACATTAGAAAGAAAAAAAAACGTGAGTGCTCATTAAACATAACTACGAATTTTCGATGAAAACTTTGCTGGGATTCTGTTTTAATGTCATTAAATGATTACTGTTTAATATTAAAATAAATGTCAAAGTTTAGGCGCTTTACAGGCCCATGTGCGTAAAGGAACATTATGAAATATTTTTAAAAAGTAGGTTTAAGAATTGACTGTGGATAACAAATAACTGTGACATATTCATGATGATGAAAATAATTTTGGCACTCTCAACAAACTTCGTTTATAGACAAAAGAAGAACAGAATGAATCAGTATAATTTAATACTGATTCATTCTGTTCTTCTTTTGTCTAGATTGAAATTTAGATTGCTATTTTTTAAATAAATTTATATTTAAAAACTAGCAATCTAAATTTCCAGTGTTCATACTCTGTCATAACTTTCATTGAGTCTACTCGATTTTGAAAGCATTAGTTATAATAAATCACCATCATGCAACGTGACTATTGCAAATGATAGCCTAGCGAGAACAGTAATTGCAGCTGATTTGAGATTGATTAATTAAGAAAACAGTAATTGCAGCTGATTCGAGATTGATTGAGGTTGATTAATTGAGAAAACAGTTATTGCAGCTGATACGAGATTAATTGTAGCTGATTCGAGACCCACCTACACACTAAATGTTCGCGTTGCCACTGGGTCGCGTGTCACTTTGATCAGTTCACTCTCAAGCAAAATGGAAGGATTTTTCTGTCTATTAATTTATCGTTCCCCTTTCCAACATAGGCACGTAAACTTTCTGATCGGTTTCGTTTATCAGGTTTCCCACCGGCTCGCCTACCTGCCCATTTCTAACTGCATTATAGTAATTTTAAATTCACACAATTTAGTAATTTTTAAAACTACCTTTAAAAAAAATCAAAGGCCATATTTATTTTGAATGAAACGTTGATCAAATATATACCAAATTAAACAAAATTATGTTTTAAATGAATATACATTTGTTAATTTTAAATTCGAAATGAAATTTTAAAACTACATAAGAAAAAGTTGAATTTATCAGGCTTTTAAAAAGATTGCATTCGATTAAAGAGAACTTTTCTAAGAAAAGAAATATCACAAATAGTGCCGAACGTATTCTGCTGTGAAATATTTCAAAAAGATTTGCAAAATTTTCTCCGTTCCGAAAAGAAAAAAAATTTCCTATTCAAATGCAAAATATTTTAATTTCAGGTTTACTGCCTCCGCACATGAAGGTTCGCGATCAATACACGCTTCGCAAAGAAGATTGGAAAATAATTTTTCCGCCAAATTCCGAGAAAGGTTCTGATTCAGATGATGTTTCGAGGCCCACAATAGGAAATTCAGCGCTGACCTTTGCTTTTTCTCGGACATTTGCTGATCAGGTTGCTACGAGAAAATTCCCGTAATTATTTTAAAGAAAAGAAATGAAAGAAAAGAAAAAGAAGCGAATTGCAAATGAGACGAATTCTGCATGATATATTCCCATCGAGTTACGAGGAACAAAAAAAGAAATCGAGACATTGTTCTTCGTGCTGCAACTTGGACACAGAATTCTGTTTGGTTTCACCGTGGCACGTATTTAAGTATCTCTGCTGGAAAGTTCTTTTCAATTCTTCTGATTTTGAGAATTCTTTCTTTTACTACTGTGTCCAAAAAGTAAAACCAATTTTCAATTTATAATTCCCGGGGCTTATAAAATTTTAAACTTGAACTAAAATGCATTTGAACTTGAGTGGATGAATAAAAAGTATTTGATGAACGATTGAAAATTTGAACAAGATATATATAGGGAGAGTGCGAGCTAATAGAAGGAATTAATAAAAAAGACATAACTTAATGCTACTTTAAGAAATGAGAAGTAAAAGTGAAGAACTATTAATAAAGGTTTTCGCGTTTTCTTTCTGCATTAGGTAAATAAGAAAGAGAATGAAATGTTTTCAGTTTTAATAGTGGTTTCACTCAACCAAGGAAGGACTTTAAAAATGAAAGTATGATAAAAACACACACACTTAAAATCGAGCCCAGCACATTAAAGTAATCGTGTTGATTATTTATTTAGGACTATAATCCATTGAAATAAAATGTTTAAAGTGATTCGATTTACAAAATGAATTTAAAAAAAAAGAGAATAAAATTATGTTTACGTTGCACACGGAAGACTACTCTAATACATAGGTATCTCACAAAAGAGAAAACCTGGAAGAGATGTATTTGTAAGGAGATACCAATTTATTAACTATGAGCCATTATTTAGGTTAATAACTGAAGTAACCCCAAATATCCAATTCGATACGGCACACTCTGGCTGCCTGGCGACCCATTGACTAGCGCTCTGGCCTTTGGTGCCACAGGTTTTTGATTCGAATCCTGGCGGCGGCATGGATGTTTGCTATTGATTCGTAATCCACATTAAACTGTAGGTTCGGACCATAAAATGTGCAAAATTGACCACAGAGCGACACACCAAACCAACTCACTGTTACAATCTTCGCAAAGAATACTTCTCTTCTAAATAATGATTGTAAAGCATACCATATTTGATAAGTCAAACCTTTGCAGGCCAACTTGCATTCATCATGACTGTAATAGGAACGGTACATATTAAATAAGATATGTGCAGTATTCAAATTCTTTTTATTAATTTTAAATGAATTTTAATTTTTAATTCAAACTTTCAAATTATATATACTAATTTTACACCAGAAGGGCAAAGATATTTTATTTGGATCATTAACATTACAATAATCACAATTATTTTTTTCATTAAAAATTGTTTTCATTTATTAATCTAAATTATGTTATTTAATTTTTTTCATTTCCTACTATTAGTTCACACTCTCCCTCTATATATCTTGTTCAAATTTTCAATCGTTCATAAAATACTTTTTATTAATCCACTCTAGTTCAAATACATTCTTTTAAATTCATAGTGGATGACACTCGATGTTGATACAGTTTTTTCAACTATTAATTCATTCATTAAATTTAATTGATTAATTTTAGTTTTTTTTAGATTTAAATTGCATGTATCTAATAATAGATGGCGCCAGATGTAAGATAAAAATTTCTACTTTATTTGTAAGGGATATTTCTGCAATATTGTGAAAAAAAGTAGGAATTGACTTAAAATTTTTTTTTTTTTTTTTTTTATATTACTTGTTTTTTTCATTAAAAATTGTTTTCATTAATTCCTCTGAATTAGTCGTCTGTGTGCAGCGAAAATATAATTTTATTCTCTTTTTTTTAAATTTATTTTGTAAATCTAATTATTTATACTTTTTATTTCAATGGACGGTAGTCCTAAATAAATAACCACACGATTACTTTAATGTGCTGGACTCGATTTTAAGTATGTGTTTTTATCACGCTTTCATTTTTAAAGTAATTTCTTGGTTTAGCGAAAACCACTATTAAAATTGAGAACATTTTATTCTCTTTCTTATTTATCTAATGCAGAAAAAAACAGCAAAAACCTTTACTAATAGTCCTTCACTTTTACTTCTCATTTCTTAAAGTAGCATTAGGTTATGTCTTTTTTTTTTCTAGCATTTTCTCCTGTTCGGGACGTGTGCTTTATCTTGGAGCTTTTCTACTTACAGAAATTGGGATATAAAACTCAGCACTTACGGACAACGAAATGAAGATTAATAGATAATGAGAACTGCCTTCGAGAGAAGCTTTGCAACAACATCCGTTCCGATAAATGGGAGGTGCAAAAAAGGTGATCATAAATCTTACATTTCGCACCCTACAGAAACGTATTTAAGAACTCGATGGTCGTCTTAATGATTTTCCCACACGCACCAAGTGGATAAAAAAGGTGATTTTAAAGAAGCTGTTTTCGTGATCAACGTCGCCAGGGTCCAGAAAACAATTACTATGATGAAGTAAAATTCGATTGTTCAAAAAAGCACATCGAAGCATAAAAAGTTTTCAACATTAAACAACATTGAACATGAACAAAAAGTTCTGAACATTGAAGTAAAATGAGGCATAACATAACATTCAACATAATATATGTTCAATAAAATAAAATTATTGAAATCCTTATTTAAAATTATGCACTTAGTCAATATATTATTCTCCCAGTAATAATATCTTAAATCTCAAAAACACGAAGTGACAACAATTACTATAAACAACAATTGTAACAAGAACTGCTATTACTTTTGAAAACAATTACTATAATAAATTGAAATTCGATTATTTACAATAGTGGAGGTAAAACGTTTTCAACATTGAACATGTTCAATAAAATTAAATTGTTGTAATCGTTATTCAAAAATTATACACTTAGTCAATATATTACTCTCCAAGTAATAATATCTTAAATCTCAAAAATATAAAGTAACAACTTGGCCTATGTATATAGTGGCCAGTGAGATTTATCACACTTTTTACAAAATATATTTATTTTTAATAATGGCCAAAATAATGAAAAACAAAGTATTAAAAAATCATTATTTATGCATGCCTATATTCAAAAATGAATTACCGAAATTATGAGAAACAAATAACTCTGATTTTAAAGTAATATTCTTGCGAATATAGGACAGACAGTGCCTGTTTTATTGATGAGTTTACAGTTATGAGTTCGCAGAATAATTAAATTATATTCTGCGAACTCATGATGCGAGCGCATCTTGGAACCTCTAATATAACAGGTTCTATGTTTCACTTTTGAGATGTCTGGTACAAAAAGTTTATAGCGCTTTTGGTTCAACTTACAACTCGAATCGTTGCGAACCGTTGCTTTTTTCGAAAATTAAATTGATCCAACAGAGAACACGCTCCAACATAACGGACGCAACATCCATTACGACGTGCAAATACTCAAATTGAGATTGATCTGCAAAAAGCAAAGTGAAAATGTGGCGAAGTAAATATCGCACTAGTAAAATAATTAATTTTTAATAATTTAATTTTTTTATTCCATTTATATTTAAATATTTTTTATATTTCATTTTGAGTGTTATATATTTCTTTACAAAGTGAGTTTAGTAACATGATTATTATGTTATCTATGTTTACATGCAAGAATAATAGTAAACACAAAAATAATAACTCCTTATGTTTGAATTTTTGAGTCCAAAAAAATGTCTATAGTGTGAGTAAATAGGGGGAATATATAATTTTATATGTGGTCCTCGGAGTTAGGATGCATTTCCAGAGTGGCCAGCAAGATCATTTGGGTTGGCCACCTCTGTCTTAGAAGATAATGTCTTTGTTTCTGAGAACAACATTGAAAAAAATCACTTTTGTATGTGTCGGAAACAACGGTTTGAGAAAGAAGCTTGAAATAATTTCCGTCTTGGGTCGAGGAAATTCTAAGGAAATGTGAAATCATAGGTTCATGTCTGCACACAAGAGCCTCTGTTGCACTGTATCTAAATATACATTTCCTGTAGTGTCATTTGGACTTATTTCTTGGTAACTGTGCCCATGTTAGCGATGAAATCCGTGAGTGATTTCGCAAGGACTTTACGAGAATATCGCTATTACTACAGTGCCCTGCTGCCCAACACTTTTCAATAACCACAATATAATTTATATATATATAAATATATTCTCCTTCTTCAATGCGCGACATCCCCATGGTGTGCCAAGGCCTTCTCCCTACTGGCAGATTCCGAAACATGAGATGATGGTGTGTGTGTGTGTACTCCCAACGCTCTGCAGTCATGTTTGACCGCGACCTATGATTTAAAATGAACTCCGAACAAACATCCATGATACCACCCGAACTTGAACGCGAAACCTGTGGTACTGAGCTCCAGAGCGTTAGTCACTCGTCATCAGGTCTCTTAAAAAAGCATCAAAAACAATAAATTTATTGATTTTTTTAAAAACAATTTTATTTATTATCTATAAAAGATAACTATAGCTCCGATATTTTGTATTAGGCGCAGTGAATAAAGTAAGTGAATATTTCATTCTTTACAAACATGGTAATTCTATTAAATATATTACTCACAACCGTTCTATAAATATTAACTATATTCTACAAATGAACCTAAGTGATTTCTTTAAGGAATATTAATTTTGTTCAGTATTCTAAACAGATGACTGATTCTTCCATATTTTCTATACAAAAGTAGAGATTAATTATTATTATTTTTTATTTTTTAAGAGCTTTAAGAGATTTTCGATAAATTAATTAAAGAAAACCTACTCTTAATAAATTGAGTGTCTTTCTATAAATCTTATTAAAAAATCTTTCTTTCTTTTTTTATATTTTTTTTTAGTTGAAAGAAAGAAAAAGAATTCGTTAAATTAAAACCGAACTGCCTTCAGACAGGATATATCTCGAGTATAAGCAAACATTCTATTCAAACAAAATTGAACGCCCCCCCTCCACCCCGTGTTTGAAGTTCACATTTTAATTAAAATCCCGCCAAGATGGGTGAATTGAAATTTGATGGATGAGCGACTCGCACGGGTAATCTCTTCGGTCGAGGCAACAGGGAAAAAGGGAGGAAAAAGGGGGAAAAAAGGCGCTAGGATCGCTACCTTAAACAGCTATTGGAAGAACGGAAAAATGACTTCCTGCCCTGAACATCTCAGATTTAATAATCTCTTTTGATCCGGATTTCTTCTGGATTTTTTTTTTCCTCTTTATTTATGAGAAATTACGAATGTGTTCCAACTTCAAGTTTGAAATTAATGTTTTAACAAATGAATTAAATTTATAATTTAATCGACTTTATTTTATAATAAAAAACTACTGTTGGTTTTATACGCTTGATTATATTTAAATATTTCTTTCATATACTACTGTGTCTAAAAAGTAAGACCAATTACCTTTTTTTTCAAAAATTCTTTATTTATTCATCCACATTTATTTCATCGCCTTCAAAGTAATCCCCTCCGGACACGATGCACTTATGCCAACTTTTTTTCTAATCCTCAATGCGTGCTAAAAAGTCATCGGCAGGGATGACCTTCAAAGCGCGCGTCAATTCACATTGAATCTCTTCAATCGACTCAAAACCGTGTCCCCGGAGGGGTCTTTTAAGTTTACGGATTACCCAGAAGTCGCACAGTGTGAATACGGGGATTGTGGAACAATATGGGTCTCATTTTGGCGTCACGAAGTCACGAAGAATCCATGCAGTCAGAGCTGGAGCATTCAGTATTTTCGGTACCAAAATGGAAAGGCCCAAAATGGAATGGACCGATCCTTTTGAAATTCCAACATCAGCAGCAATGTCATTAATTGTAAATCTACGGTTTTCCAGCAGAATGACTTTTGCAACATTCTATACGTTTCTGCAAACAAAATTCAATGCAAGTTCTTTGCTCAATGAATTCAGACATTTCAAAAATCGCCGGAATCACTTTCAGCGTCTCACAGAGCCAAGCGTAACTGAAACACTCATGAATATTTTGACGCTAAATTTCACACTAAATGTCAAGGACAGCGCCAGCAGCCTAAAAAAGAGAAAAAAAAATTGAAATTCCATAAGCCCCGGAAATTTTAAATTGAAAATGGGTTCCACTTTTTGGACACAGTAGTACAAATGAAGACGAATTCAATCGAAAAGTATCGTTCGAAACTCGGAATTAATCGGCTTCCCGTTCGAAACACCAACACATCGAAAAGATGCCTTGCGAAAATGAAATGTATCGAAAAGTGCGTTTCCAAATGAATCCTCCGTTGCCCTGAAGGTAAAAGATTCCCCGGAAAACGGTAAACTGGAAAAGATATCGATTTTCGGCCATCCGCTGAGATATTTGAATGATCTGTCATAACAAATTAAGTAAATGAGTCGCATCCGAGTTTACGAGTCTCCGGGAGATGTTAACGAAGAACGGATGAATTCCCGGCTAACGAATCTCTTCTCGAATCGAGCATGTCGTTGCGCATCGATTTTCTTAAATTCCTTTGACATCCTCATTAAACATCGGAGGATGCTTTCCACGCTCCAATAAGGGCGCCGACAGCGTGTTTGAAAAGAATGAAAAGGGAGGCCATTTGTCAAAGCGTAGTGAGTACTAGTAATTCTTAGGGAGTATAAATTCTAATTCTTGATGTGAGTGCTCATTAAACATAACTGCGAATTTCCGATGAAAACTTTGCTGGGATTCTGTGTTTAATGACATTAAATGACAACTGTTTAATATTAAAATAAATGCCAGAGTGCTTAAGCGTAAAGGAACCATACTAATGTGTCCAGAAAGTAAGACCAATTTGCATTTTAAAATTCCCGGGGATTATGGAATAAATGGAATTATGGAATCAAAATATTCATGAGTGTTTGAGTTACGCTTTTCTTTGTGAGACGCTAAGACTGATTCCAGCAATTTTTGAAATGTCTGAATTCATTGAGGATTGATTTTTGAAATATTTTCTCATGTGAATGAATGATTTTAAAATGGATAAATAATGTTGATAAAAAAATGGATAAAAATTTTCGATGGATATTTTGCTGGGATTCTATGTTTAATGTCATTAAATGACAACTGTTTAAAATTAAAATAAACGTCAAAGTGCTTAAGCGTAAAGGAACCATTGAAATATTTCAACAATTGACTGTCGATAACAAATAGCGAAAGATCAATGTTTGAAATATTTTCTCACGTTAACGGAGATTTTAAAGTCTATGAGTTTAGTTGTTGATTTTTTTTAATGAAAAGAATGCTGTTGCTGTTTCTATTACCTATGACATTATTATAATTCAATCCGTGCAAATTTGGTCACTTAACCTAGAAGCAGAAATAACGTGTAAATAAATCCAAAATTACAAAGGAAAAAAATAACAGACATTCTTAAATAAAATAAAAATGACCCAAATTTATTTTTGGGACAGACTTAATGTGCCCTTCCACATCATAAGCGTGAACACTTTCAAGTCACATTTGCTTGTCGTGTCCTAAACCGGTCTTCGGAAACGCCAAGTTCTGCTATTCATTGGACTGCTCCGAGTAGTCTCAGTAGCTGAAGGCGGCCTGGTGGCCAAGTAGCTAGCGCTGCTGCATTTGGAACTACAGGCTTCAGGTTCGAATCCTGGCTTGGGTGTTTGTGAATTTTTCGAAATCCAAGTTCAACTGTAGGTCCCGGACTGTTTAGCCCTCGTGTGCACAAGATGACCATAGAGAGACAAACCAAACCAGCAGTTGAACACACCTATATATGCATAGAAACAACTTCTTAATTTCACTTTTAATTATTCCTTTAAAAACATGACGTGTTTTGTTGAAACTTTGGATTTACGTTATCCCTTTGATGAATTTTTGGAAGCATTCCTTCCATAGAGACTCGTGTGGACACATCCCGCAACTACCTTTTGTGTAAAAGAAAACTTCCACCGCACTGTCTGAACCAGTGCACATAATCATAACCGCTACGCAACACATTTGTATTCCAAAAACTCAAATACAGCTGATGCCACCAGCGAAATCAAAATTCTCGTCCTTTCACATGTCGACTGATCAGTTGCTAATTACTAATTAAGCAGAGGGCTGTTGCACTTCTGATTCGTCCTAATCACGTAATTATCTTTTAAAATAAAAATTAATAATTTAATAAAGCTGAATGCATTCGTAATTATGGAGTAGATGTCATTCTGTTTTCCACACTCGCCGATTGCAGGCGTCTCTTAAGTTTTATTTTTCTACTGTATGTGATTCTAAATTAATTATTAAATAATTTAAAATGAAATTATTCTTATTTTTTAAACATATCTCCTTTTGAATTAGTGAGACTATTCGATTAAAAAAAAAAGCTTATCATATTAGTGAAATGAAATCGACATTATATTTTATTTTGGGATAATCAAAATGGTTTTACATTTTAAATAATAAGTACAGTTACTGTATATATACTGACTGATATCTATACTACTACTTAAAGACTACTATCCCAAATCAAAATATTGTAAATGTCATGTTCGTATAAAATGAAATATCAATTAATTTTTTAAAGTTACTTCTTTTTAACTGCTTAAAGTCGTAATTATTTATGTAATAGTGTACAGAATGTTTTATTTGTACTCTTCTTTTAATAGGAACATACAAAACTTTTTTTTTCGCCAAAAATGAAACCCATATCGTTCCACAACCACCGTATTCACACCGTGTGACTTCTGGCTATTCCCTAATCTCAAAAGGCCACTCCGGGGACACAATTTTCAGTCGAGTGAAGAGATTCAACGTGAATCGGCAATCGCCTTGAAGGCCATCCCTGCCAATGACATTTTAGCCTGCATTGAGGACAGAAAAAAAAAGTAGGCATAAGTGCATTAAGTCCAACGGTGATTACTTCGAAGGCGATGGAATAAATTTGGAAGAATAAATAAAGAGTTTTTGAAAGAAATTAAAATTGGTATTACTTTTTCGCACAATAGTAATGTTACAATCAAAGGTCTGCAGCAAAGTAAAACTATGAATCCATATGAACCCTATGAAAAGTAAAATATTTATGTTTCGAATATTTTTTTATATAGTTGACTACTTGGTAAAATAAAATAAATTTCTAAATCATTTTTAAGTGTTTGAAATGATTACTGTTTTGTGAATTCTGGGCACTTCATTCGCAAATATTTCAAAATAACACGGTATATTTTTTAAGGAAACACGGTTAAATATTCACTTCAAGAAGGATTTTAAGCATTAAAATGATTCTTTTCATACATCAATCTCAATTTCAAAGAGAATTTTATTTTGAAACTAAGCTTAAAGTAACAAAAAAATAAATACTAAATGAAAAAAAAAAAAATAAACGTTACAATATCTTCTATGCAATTTTTTTTCTTTAACTCAAACACAGCGGAAATAAATTTTATACATATTCCAAATGCCACAATTTTTATAATGGTCTGTTCATTATATAAAAAGGTTTGTCAAAATACCGCAGAGAATATTTCATGTTTAAAACAATTCCGAAACTATTGCGTATTAGTAATTATTAATATATAAAAGATATCACGTCATAAATTCAATTTGCCGTTTCCTTGCGCTGTCTTTTATGCATGGAGAGAACCCTGTTTCAATTCATAACTTCTGTCCGGAAAATTGTTTTGATTGCATATGTACGGCTAAAAAAATATAAAAACCCGTCTTCCGTTCTGGCACGGTTTCCAAAACGTTTCTGTTCTATAAAGTCCTCCACTAGAAAAGATAAAGAAATTTTTATGAGAAGCACTGCTCTAACGGGTCATAAATTTCGGCTGCCGGCCAGACTGCAACGAGCAATTTTTCAATTGAAGTCACTTCCATCAAGAGCTCTTGCATTAATACTGTTTAAAAAGGCCTTTTATGAAGGGTCGTTATATTCGGCTTCTAAAATATAGAAGGGAACTTTACTAGTACATTTTTTTTCTTTCCTTGTCAGGGAAAAAACTAATAGAACCGTAACGAAAATTTCTAAAATTGCTGTAATCTATATCGGAAAGAAATGTTTATAAGTGATATAAACAGTTCTCTACCTTCTTTGAAGGTAGAGAACGCGTTGAAGACGAAGAGCCCTCTGGTCTACCACCAAGCTCAACCGACAAAGCTCACGTCCAAAAAATTGGTGCCTGCAAACCGTCGATTTACAATTAGAGAGACCTTGCTGATGATGTTGGAATTTGAAAAGGATTGGACAGTTCCATTTTGGGCGTCAAATCTCAATTGGTACCGAAAATACTGAATGCGTTAGCTCACAATGCATTGATTCTTCGTGACTTTTTCGTCAAAAATGAAACCCATATCGTCGTACTCACACCATGCGGCTTCTGGCTATTCCCTAAGCTCGAAAGACCACTTCGGGGACACCGTTATGAGTCGCTTGAAGAGATTCAACGTGAATCGGCTCGCACTTTGATGGCTATCCCAGCCGATGACTTCTTAGCATGCATTGAGGATTGGAAAAAAAGTGGGTATAAGTGCATTGTGTCCGGAGGTGATTAGTTCGAAAGTGATGAAATAAATTTGGGAGAATAAATAAATAGTTTTTGAAAAAAAAAATAATTGATTTTACCTTTTGGGCAAAGTACTACAGAATTGAGCTTTACATTTTTTCCCCCTTCCTTGTCAGTGATAAGTGAAAGGGGAAAAAATGATAGAACCGCATCAAAAATTTCTGAAGTTGTCTTATGTCTTTATGTCAGGATACTGTCATTTAGCACGTGTAGCTTGAAAATAGGCAACAGACGCAAATAACACAACTTCCTCATCGCTGTGCGATGCTATTAGACCGGAATCTACTGTTTAAAGTGGATTCCGCACCACTACTAACATCCATAGCACCGCCGGGACTCAAGCCCGAATTTCTTTGGCATCGAGCGCCAGTGCGTTAATCTCTAGACCATCAGGCCCCTTTTATTTCAAAATGCATTTATTTACTTTGGTATAAAAATAATTTTTAAACTTTAAAAAAAGGGAAAAAAACTATCAATTTTAAGAAATAATACACATTTTTGATGTTTTATTTTTAAGGAATAATGCAATGCTAAACATTGCCATAAAAAAGAGAAATATGCTAACGTGAAAATTATTTCGTGTTCCTTTTTGGCTAATTAATTTTTTAATTTCTTTTCAGTTTTGCTTCACAGGCCAGCTGTATTTGAAAACCTTTGCTGAGTTATCCAGTTTCTGGTTACCAAAGCGATCATCATCTAGAGAAGGAGCTCAGAAAACAACTTTTTCTGGAGAATTTTCGTGGTCCCATAAACCAGCACGAAAGATCAAAGAAAGTATAACAGTCATCAAGACAATTGTTATCCAAAAATTTGATCTCCGAGCTGACATTTGTGACAGCATCCTGACATAAAGAAGGAACAGCCACTTTATATATTTTAGTTGTGGTTCTATCATTTTTTTCCCTTTCACTTATCAACTGACAAAGAAAGAAAAAAATATACTATTAAAATTTCCTTCTATATTTTAGAGTCCGAATATAACGACCCTTCATAAAAGACCTTTTAAAACAGAATAAATGCAAGAGCTCTTGATGGAAGGGACTGCAATTGAAAAATTGCTCGCTGCAGTCTGGCTGGCAGCCGAAATGGATGACCCGTTAGAGCAGTGTTTCTCATAAAAATTTCTTTATCTTTTCAAGCGGCGGACTTTATAGAACAGAAGCGTAGTTTTTGGAAACCGTGCCAGAACGGAAGAGGTTTTTTATTTTTTTCTCCCTACATATGCGATCAAAACAATTTTCCAGACAGAAGTTATGAATTGAAGTAAGTTTTTCTCCAAGCATAAAAGCCAGCGCAAGGAAACGGCAAATTGAATTTATGATGTGATATCTTTGGATATTAAAAATGGGGTTTTGGAATGTTTTAAACATGAAATATTCTCTGCGGTATTTCGACAAACCTTTTTATATAATGAACAGACCATTATAAAATTGTGGCATTGGGAATATTTATAAATCTTATTTCCGCTGTGTTTGAATTAAAGAAAAAAAAATTGCATGTAAGATAATATAACGTTTATTTTTAATTTTTTATTTAGCATTTATTTTTTTGATTCTTTAAGATTGTTTTCAAGATTGTTCTTTGACATTGAGATTGATGTATGAAAAAAAATACTTCTTGAAGTGAATATTTCATCTTGTTTCTTTAAAAATATACCGTGTTATTTTGAAATGTTTGCAAATGAAGTACCCAGAATTCGCCAAACAGTAATAATTTCAAACACTTAAAAATGCTAAAATTTTGTTTTTATTTTACTAAGTAGTCAATTATATATATAAAAAAAAAATATTCGGAACATAAAAATTTTACTTTTCGTACGGTTAATGTGGATTCATAGGTTTTACTTTGCTACAGATTGCTTTACCTTTGATTGTAACATTACTACTGTGTCCAAAAAGTAAAGCCAATTTTTTTTTTCAAAATTCTTTATTTATTCGTCCAAATTTATTTCATCGCTTTCAAAGTAATCTCCTCCGGATACAATGCACTTATGCCAACTTTTTTGCCAATCCTCAATGCATGCTAAAACGACATCGGCAGGGATGGCCTTCAAAGCGGTCGCCGATTCACGTTGAATCTCTTCACTCGGCTGAAAACGGCGTCCCCGGAGTGGTCTTTTGAGTTTAAGGAATAACCAGAATCGCACGGTGGGAATACGGTGGTTGTGGAACGATATGGGTTTCATTTTTGGCGGAAAAAAAAGGTTTTGTATGTTCCTATTAAAAGAAGAGTACAAATAAAACATTCTGTACGTTATTACATAAATAATTATCAAGCAATTAAAACGAAGTAAACTTTAAAAAAAGAAACAAAAGGAGTATAAAGAAGGTTTCATCGAAAAAGATCATCAGATTATTGATTAAAGCATCAAATATATATGAAATCAAATTATATGAATGGTAGCATATTATGAACGAAATCATCGAAAAAGATCATCATATTATTGCGAAATCATGATACAAAGATAATCAGATCATTGAGGAGATCATCAAAAAAGGTTAATCAGTTTATTGATGAAATCATCAAAAAAGATCATTAGACAATTGCTGAAATCGTCAAATATAGATGGCATCAGATTTTAAATATGGTAGTAGATTATTGAGGATATTATCAAACTTTCTGAAGCTTTAAATTTGAAAATTATTACTTAAATCTGATATTCGCCATAGTTTTTCCATTAATTTGATAATCCAAGTTAGTTATCAAGACCGAAATATTTGTCAAATGATTTTATACAACTGTGACAAAAGTTATTTTTAAATACACTTATAGATATTTATTAAAAATCAATTACCCCCACTTGCTATAGTTACGGTTCATTTAAAAAATATATCCCTTAACAATATGAGTTCTTCTTGAATACTTTAACTCATTTTTCATTTTCGTCACTCCATTGAAAAGCATCGAAGAGGATGTTTAAAGCCCAAAGATTAGTTAAACACCAATGCGAACAAGAGGACTTCTAAATTTGCAATCAATTCAATCTTATTTTGCAGGAAAGGGTCGGGGAACATTGGCAAGACATTCAGCTGCAAATGGAACGTAAAAGTATCCATCTGGTTAACCTTGCTCGCTAATGGGAGCACAGCACACACCCCTATATCCCTATACCATATAATCCCGTAAACGCTCTTTCCTCTCCAATCACACTTTCCAGGATGTTGCCAACATCCAGCCCTAAATACCGCAGCTCCACCGATCCGATCTCTAATGTCGACCATCGACAACTCCAATCCCCCGTCGAAACCGCAGTTATTCGAAGCACCCCGTTCCGCGAAATCCCGCTTTTTAGGGTCCTCCGGGGAGAACGGCTCTTCTTTGCAAACTGTCGTCCATCACCGACATCTTCTGGGGAAAGAAGGTGAAGGAAGAAAAAAACCGAAACAGCATTCCATTTATTTATTTTTTGTTTATTTCCTTCTGTACTAACGGTGAAATTATTTTTTTCGGGAAAGAGCAGATCGGTATGTACTTATTTAGTTTTCTTTACTTTTCGTGTTCGTTTATGTCGTCCATAAATGAATCGCGATAAAGGTTCTCGACGCTAACCCCCTCACCCTAAAAAATTTATTTACCTAGTTTATTCCTGTGCTTATCTGGAGCGAGGAATTCAGTATATTAAACCGTTGGACAAGCGTCTCGCATGTGAAGCGCATCGCTTTATGAGATTTTCCCTCATCCGATAAGGGTTGTTACATTATCTCCCCTTTTTTATTTACTTTTTGCTTTGTTATGCACAGGACGAGCTCTGAATGGCTGGAATTCCAACAGTTTCTTCTCAACGTCTCTTCTGAAACACATGCTGCTGTAACTCTTTCCGAACACAAATGCAGTTCTTTTCTGTTTTATAGGTAACATTGTTTCTTAGCTACTGGGTCGACATCAGCACCTATTAAATCAGTGAACCCATGTGTTCTCATGGAATTATTAAATATTATTTATGCCATTTTGTCGTCTTTAATATTTCGTTTAATTTTTAAAGCAGACTGTTTTAATGAAAAAGCATAAAACGTTGAAATAATTTTTTATAAGAGATCCCACACCGAAAGGAAAACAAATTCCTATACTAAGTTAAAAAAAAAAAAAAAAAAAAAAAAAAAAAACCTGACTTTCCTTTTTCTGCAAAATTTAAAAATAAATGGGATAATTGTAAAAGATTATAAAAATTATTTTTTATTTAAAAAATTAAGAATTGTTAAATGGAACTGCGTGTGATTTGTTTGTTAGGAGCAAACTTCTCCCTGACATGAAGAGCTGTCCAAGAACTTCATTTGAAGGCAGTTCTGGCCATACCGAAAGATTTAAAATGATAACTCTTAAGAAACTCCAACTGTTGGATTGTTTCTTGCAACACAAATGACATTAAGTCTTAAGTTATTCCAGCATAGTATAAGATAAGTTATCCGATAAGTTTTTGATGGAGGACCGAAAGATAAGGCCCAGTTATTCACTTCCGAAAAAAACAGATTGCGTAGAAAATCACGAGTAAATTTCAACATATCCTATCACTAACAGTAAAATGGCTCAGAAAATGTTTTTCATTTGATTAAATTGGTAAAAAAATTAGTTAGTTTGTTTCTAAAATTAATTTTAAGCATTATCTATAAGGTGTTTCAGCGCTGATGAAATCATCAAAAAAAAAAAAAAAAGATCATTACATTACGGATTAAATCATCAAATAAAGAGGGAATCAAATCATATAAATGGTACCAGATTATTGAGGAAATTGACAAAAAAAAAACTGTTGAAAATGATGTCGATCTAGAGATTTTGATTTGTTTGACACATAAACACTTTACCTCTCTTAGCTGTAACTATCAGTACTTTAATAACTTTTTTCTCTCTGAACTTTAGAACTCTTCTTGTTAGTAGTTAGTCGTGTGAAATGCTGTTTTTGTGTCTGTATGTCTATTATTTTTGTATCACTTCGCCATTATAATATGGTTACTAAAAGTATTGTAAATGAATATTTCAATTGACTCACTGCATCTCGACCTTTTGGATATCTCACTTTTAATATTCCGGGGAACTGGAATGGGAAGAGAAATTTTATATGAAACTTTCCAGTTTTTTGGCGCATTGTTTTGGTGAGGTAAAAAAATCCTCAAATATATATGGAATCAAATGATATAAATGGTAGCAGATTATTGATGAAATGATAAAAATTTCTAAAGATCAAGCTTTCATTTTGAAAACTACTAATTAAATTTGATAGTCGCCAAATATCAATATTTTCATCAATTTAATAATGCAAATTAGTTATAAAGACTTCAATATTTGTCAAAAGATAATTTCACATAACTGTGACAAAAGTATTCTTAAATACACTTATAGATATTTATAAAAATTCAATTACCATCCCATACAATATTTACGGTTCATTTAAGAAAAAAACACATCCCGTAACAATGTGAGTTCCTCTCCAATTCCTTAAATCTTGCATTTTATTCCTCTATTGAAAAGCATCGAAGAAGACTTTTAAAGCCCAAAGATTAGTTCAACACCAGTGAGAACAAGAAGCTATTTAATCTCAGTTCGCAGGAAAAGATCGGGGATCACCGGAAAGACTTTCAGTAGCAATTGGAAGGTAAAAGTATCCATCTGGTTATTCTTGCTCACTATTGGGAGCCTAGCACCCGCCCCTATACCGTTGGGCAGCACCCTTAAACCCTTCCTGGTGATAATCGCTCGGCCGGCCGAAAACACTCATTACCGGAAACGCTATTTGCTTCCCAATCACACTTTCCTGGCTGTTGCCAACATCCACCCCTAAATACCGCAGCTCTACCCGTCCGACCTTTAATGCCGTCGTTCGACAGCAGCAATCCGCCCCCCCAGTCGACTCCTGCAGTTATGCGAAACACCCCGTTCCGCCAAATCCCGCTTTTTAAGGCTCGTTCCCACCGAGGCGAGAGACGTGAAGATGCAACAGGCAAGCGACCAAATTTTTTCGACCCCTTCACAGCGAAACGTCAGAAATAGCATTACGCCTAGTGAAAAACCGCTTCGAGTTGAAAGTTGGGCAACTCCAAGCGCAGGACTGCAAACCGGTTTCAGGCGACCGCGGTGAGGTCAAATTTTGGTCGCTTGCATCTTGTCGCTTTGGTGAGCACGAGCCTTTAGGGTCCTCCGGGGAGAACGGCTCTTCTTTGCAAACTGCCGTCCATCACCAACATCTCCAGGGGAAAACACGTGGAGGAAGAAAAAACCAAAACAGCATTCCATTTATTTATTTATTTATTATTTATTTTCTGTACCAACGGTGAGATTATTCTTTGGGAAAGAACAGATCGGTATGTGTTTATTTTTCTTTACTTTTCGTGTTTGTTTATGGCGTCAATAAAGGTTCTCGACACTACCCTCCTCCTCCCCCAAAATCGTATTTACCCAGTTTATTCCCGGGCTTATCTGGAGCGAGGGATTCAGTACATTACCAAGAGGACAACCGTCTCGCATGCGAAGTGCATCGCCTTATGGGGTTTCCCTTATCCGCTTTTCTTTTACGGCGGTCGCCTGACATTGCAGAAACGATATGCTCTGTTACATTATCCCCCTTTTTATTTATTTTTCCTTTGTTGTACAAAGGACGAGCTCTGAATGGCTGGAATTCCAGAAGTTTTCTTCTCAATTCCTCTTGCAAAATACATGCTGCTGTATTCTTTCCGAACACAAATGCAGTTTTTTCTGTTTGATAGGTAACGTTGTTTTTTAGCTACTGGGTCGACATCATCACCTATCAAATTCGTGAACCCATGTGTTTTCATGGATATCAACACCTAACAAATCAGTGAACTCCTATGTTCTCATGGAATTATTAAATATTATTTATTTCATTTTATCGTCTTGAAAACAGTGAATATTTCGTTTAATTTTCAATGAAAAGCATAAAATGTTGAAATAATTTATTTCAAGAGATCACACTCCGAAAGGAAAACAAATTCCTAATCTAAAATACGAACGTTCTAAGTACAAAAAAAAAAAAAAGGCTTTCCTTTTTCTGCAAAATTTAAAAATAAATGGGAATTGTAAAAGAATATAAAAATTATTTTTGATTAAAAAAATTAGAAATTGTTAAATGCTACCGTTTGATTTGTTTGTTATGAGCAAACTTCTCTCCGACATGAAAAGTTGTTCAAGGACTTCATTTGAAGGCAGTTCTGGCCATGTCGAAAGATTTAAAATGGTAACTCTTAAGAAACTTCAATTGTTGGTTTGTTTTTTGCAACACAAATTACTTTAAGTCTTAAATTATCCCAGGATAGATAAGGTAAGTTATCAGATAAGTTGTGGATGGATGACCAAAAGATAAGACCCAGTTACTCACTTCCAAAAACACCGATTGCATAGAAACTCATCAGCATATTCTATCACTAACATTATTAGGCCACAGATAATGCTTTTAATGTGATTAAATTGGTAACAAAATTAGCTAAATTTCGTTTTTAAAATTATTTTTGAAATCTGATGAAATTCACAAAAACACCAGATTATTGATGAAATCATCAAATATATATGGAATCAGATTATATAAATAGTAACAGATTATTGATGAAATATTCGAAAAAGATCCTCACATTATTAATTAAATCATCAACGATAGATGGAATCAGATTGTAAAAATTATAGCAGATTATTGATGAAATAATCGAAAAAGATCATCACATTATTGATTAAATCATCAACGATAGATGGAATCAGATTGTAAAAATGGTAGAAGATTATGGATGAAATCATCAAAAAAGATTTTCAATTAATTGATGAAATCCTCAAATATAGATGGAATTAGATTATATAAATGGTAGCAGATTATTGAGAAAATCAACAAAAAGCATCATCATCAGATTATTGATAAAATCATCAAAAAATATCATCAGATTATTGATAAAATCATCAAAAAATATCATCAGATTATTGATGACATCATCAAAATATATATGGAATCAAATTATATAAATAGTAGAAGATTATTTATTTTAGATTATTGATGAAATCATGAAATATATATGGAATCAAATTATATAAATTGTAGAATATTATTAAGAAAAATCACCAAAAAAGATCGTCCGAATATTGATTAACAAAAATCATGAAATTAATCAGATTGATTATTATCAAATATTTATGAAATCTGATTAGTATATAAATGGTAGCAGATTATTGAGGAAATCACCAAACCTTCTAATTATCGAGCTTTAAATTTGAAAACTATTATTTAATTCTGATATATGCCATAGATTTTTCATCAGTTTAATAATGCAAATTAGTTATCAAGATCGAAATAATTGTCAAATGATTTTATTCATCTGTGATAAAGTTATTCTTAAATAAACTTATATATATTAATAAAAAAAATTAATTACCCTACAAGCTACATTCTCCAACACCTTAAATCTTCATTTTATTCCTGAATTTAAAAGACCGAAGAAGATTTTCTGAGCCCAAAGATTAGTTAAACACCAGTGCAAACAAGAGGAATCTATTCAATTTCAGTTTGCAGGAAAGTGTCGGGGATCACTGGGCTGCAAAAGGAAAGTAAAAGTATCCATGTGGTTATTCTTGGTCGCTAATGGGAGCACAGCACCCACCCCTATATCGTTCGGGAGCACCCTTAAACCCTTCCTGGTGATAACCGTTCGGCCAGACGAAAACACTAAATCCCGAAAACGCTCTTTCCTTCCCAATCACCCTTTCCGGGCTGTTGCCTACTTCCACCGCTAAATACCGTAGGTCCACGAATCTGATCTTTAATGTCATCGATCAACAGCAGCACCAATCCCCCCCGTTGACTCCCGCAGTTATTCGAAATACCCCGTTCCGCCCAATCCCACTTTTTATGGGCCTCCGGGGAGAATGGCTCTTCTTTGCAAACTGTCGTTCATCACCAACATCTCCCGGGGAAAAAATTTGGAGGAAGAAATAAACCGAAACAGCATTCCATTCATTTATTTATTTTTTGTTTATTTCCTGTACTAACGGTGAGATTATTTTTTGGGAGATCGGTATGTGTTTGGAGCAGATCGGTATGAGCTTATTTATTTTTCTTTACTTTTCGTGTTTGTTTATGGCGTCAATAAATGTAACGCGATAAAGGTTCTCCATGCTATCCCCCCTCACCCCACAAAATCCCATCTACCCAGTTTATTCCTGTGCTTATCTAGAGCGAGGAATTCAGTATATTATACCATTGGACGAGCGTCTCGCATGTGAAGCGCCTCGCTTCCTGAGATTTCCCTTATCCGCTCTTCTTTTACGCCGGTCGCCTGACATCACAGAAACGATATGGCTTGTTACGCTATCCCCCCCTTTTTATTTATTATTTTTGCTTTGTCCTACAATGGATGGGCCCTGAACGGCAGTAATTCCGATAGGTTTCATCTCTTCCGAAACACGTGCAGTGCTTTTCTGTTTTGTATGTAATGTTGTGGCTCTGGAATTCGGTACCTCAGGTTCCGGCGTTGCCATGGATGTTTGTAGTGGTTCGAAATCTACTTTAAGCCGTAAATAACCGTTCTAACGGGATCGTAGAGCGTTGCGGGGGTAGTGTTACTCCGCGTCCGTAGCTTATCTTCAAGCTACGTGCACTTCCTGGGTTGCGCTAAGTGAGTAACGGCACTCCAGCATTGACCTTAAGGCATCGAAGACAATTGTCTAAGTGTTTGCCAGCTGCATTATGACAAAAAAAAAAGTGTATAATGTTGTTTTTTATCCTTCTTAAAATCCTTAAATTAGGGCCTGAATGGCTAGCTCTCTATCGCTCGGTACCACAGGTTTCGGGACCACAGGTTACCAAAGGTTCGGTACTACATGTTACCATAGATGTTTGTAGTGCTTCGGAGTCCACTTTAAGCCGTAGATCCCGGTTTCATATGACCGTAGAACGTCAACTTGTTACCTACATCATTATCAAACTGTATAGGGGCAGCTCAGCTGGGGTTGATGGGGTGTAGTATGATGTAATAGGAGCCGTTAATTCTCGCCAGTGGTGCAAATTATCACAGATCCACGAGTCTACAAAATTGTTCCTGTGCAGCCTGGACGTAAGCCAGGCATCCTAACCACTAGACTACATTGGACTTTTAATTAATAGGTTTAAATGTAATTGCTTCTTATGTGTTCTTTCTTTTGCTTAATATATTTTTATTTAGATTTTTTTTGGTACAAGAATGTATCCCACGTTCTTCTAACAAATGACACGAATAGTTTGTCAACGACAATAAGGAGGAAGATGACCAAAGGCAGAAGGCGGTGGGTGGCTGCCTGCGGTGGCAAAACCGCCTGAAACAGAGCACGATAAATAAATAAACACAACCTACAAAAATATATTTCATTTACTTCAAATCTAGAAACTTGTCTTTGAGGCCTTAAGGCAAGCGCTGCACCGACATTGCTCACTTAGGAGGTGCGAGTAGCTCGAAGGTAAGCTATGGACGAGGAGTAACACTACCTCCGCAACGGTCTACGATCCTGTTAGATCGGATCATACGGTTTAAAGTGGATTACGAATCACTACAAACATCCATAGCAACTCCGGGACACGAGCCCTAATTCCTTTGGCATCGAGCGCCAGTGCGCTAATCACTCGACTTTTTAAACTTTAGACTCGAACTTTTAAACTTTAAAAAAAGGGGAAAAAAAACTATCAATTTTAAGAAATAATACACATTTTTGATGTTTTATTTTTAAGGAATAATGCAATGCCAAACATTGCCATAAAAAAGAGAAATATGCTAACGTAAAAATGATTTCGTGTTCCTTTTTGTCTAATTAATTTTTTAATTTCTTTTCAGTTTTGCTTCATAGGCCAGCTGTATTTGAAAACCTTTGCTGAGTTATCCAGTTTCTGGTTACCAAAGCGATCATCATCTAGAGAAGGAGCTCAGAAAACAACTTTTTCTGGGGAATTTTCGTGGTCTCATAAACCAGCACGAACGATCAAGGAAAGTATGACAGTCATCAAGACAATTGTTATCCAATAATTTGATCTCCGAGCGGACATTTATGACAGCATCCTGACATAAAGAAAGAATAGCAACTTTAGAAATTTTCGACGTGGTTCTATCATTTTTTTTCCTTTCACTTATCAACTGACAAGGAAGGAATAAAAAAAATGTAAAGTTCCCTTCTATAATTTAGAAGCCGAATATAACGACCCTTCATAAAAGACCTTTTAAAACAGAATAAATGTAAGAGGTCTTGATGGAAGGAAATTCAATTGAAAAATTGCTTGATGTAGTCTGGCTGGCAGCCGAAATGGATGACCCGTTAGAGCAGTGTTTCGCATAAAAATTTCTTTATCTTTTCAAGTGGAGGACTTTATAGAACAGAACCTTAGTTTTCAGAAACCGTGCCAGAACGGAAGACGTTTTTTTTTATTTTGGTCTACGTATACGATCAAAGCAGTTTTCCAGACCGAAGTTATAAATTGAAATAGGGTTCTCTCCAAGCATAAAAGCCAGCGCAAAGAAACGGCAAAATGAATTTATGACGTGATATCTTTGGATATTAAAAATGGGTTTCGGAACAGTTTTAAACGTGAAATATTCTCTGCCGTATTTTGACAAACCTTTTTATATAATGAACAGACCATTATAAAGATTGTGGAATTTGGAATATTTATAAAATCTATTTCCGCTGTGTTTGAGTTAATGAAAAAAATTACATAGGAGATAATGTAACGTTTATTTTAATTTTTTATTTATTATTATTTTTTTTTATTCTTCAAGATTGTTTTCAAGATGAACTTCTCTTTAAACTTGAGCTTGAAGTTTATTTACTAATTTTTTTTGATTCTTTAAGATTGTTTTCAAGATAAAATTGTCTTTAAAATTGAGATTGATGTATGAAAAGAATTATTTTAATGCTTAAAAATCCTGTTTGAAGTAAATATCTAATCGTGTTCCTTTGAAAAATATACAGTGTTATTTTGAAATGTTTGCCAATGAAGTGCCCAGCATTTGCAAACAATAAACATTTCAAACATTTTAAAATGTTTTAGAATTTTTTTTATTTATTTAATAATTACTCAACTATGTACAAAAAATATTCGAAAGATAAAAATTTTACTTTTCATAGGTTAATATGGATTCACAAGTTTTACTTTGCTACTTGCCATTTCTCCATTATGAGCTTTTCGGTGGCATTTAAATTAAAGAAAAAAATTCTGCTATACAAATTCCATACCAGAAATACACTCATGTCCATAAACTAAGGATAATTCAGAATCACACAGAAATTGAACTCTAAAATAAAAATTTCACCTGTAGAATTATCACACACATCTTGAAGAAGAATATGCAAATTACAGGAAACCACCAGATGGCGCGGATAGTACGTCACAATGACGTGGTGTAAGAGAGGGGTATATAAGGAATTTTGGCAAAGAAGTAAAATTGTTCACAAGCGCTTTAAAAGCCTTTCAGTGCAATAACCACATAGTTATGGCACAAAGGAAGCATTTGGATGATTTTTTAAGTGGTAGAATTATCGGACGACTGGAATGTGGACGTACCCAGCTGGAAGTATCCGAGGAACTTGGAATCGCCTAGAGTGTCATCTCCAGGCTTTGGCAACGATTCCAAGATGATGGTAATGTGAGTAGATGTTACAGCACAGCTCGCCCCCGAGTTACAACGCCGAATGAGGACCGGTATTTAGCAGTGACTGCCAAAAGAAACAGACGGAGCACAGCATCAGACCTGTCTCGTCAGCTCTCTTCAGCTACCGGTACGACAGTTTCAAGGCAGACCGTGTACAGACGCTTAGGGCACATTGGTCTACATGCTCTTAGGCCTGCCAGATGTGTTCCACTTACCGCAACTCACTGTCGCCTGCGATTAACCTGGAGTAGAGAGCATGCATTGTGGACACCGCAACAGTGGTCTGGTGTGATGTTTTCCGACGAGTCCAGGTTTAGTTTGCAGTCTGATTCACGCCGGACTTTCATATGGAGAGCGCCAGGTACCCGTTACCACCAAGAGAACTCCATTGAACGACACCGTTACGGTGATGCAGGATGGCTATTTTGTTTGATAGCTATTGCGTTTGGGGAGGAATTTTTCTTAGTTCCAGAGCTGACCTGCATGTTCAGAGTGTAACGATGACAGGCCACATCTATCGGGATGTCATTCTGGAACAACATGTACGTTTGTTTCGGGGCGCCATGGGTGCTGAATTTCTGTTTATGGATGACAACGCCCGTCCTCACCGTGCAAACATTGTAGACGAATGCCTTCAATTGGACGATATCACCCGTATGGATTGGCCAGCATACTCACCGGACTAGAATCCAATAGAGCATGCGTGGGATATGCTTGGCCGACGAATTCCAGCCCGTCAACCTCCTCCCACCTGTCAACCGGAACTTCGGAGGGCATTGCTTGATGAGTGGTGTAATATTCCCCAAGATCAGATTGATAATTTGATACTCAGCATGCCTAGGCGTTGTAAGGCCTGTATTGCATCGTCCGGGAGACATACTCCATATTAACCATCATACTAACCATTTTATACTGTTTTTTGTAAATAGGTTCTTTTTTTAAATTTGCTGCAGGGAGTAAAAATCGCAATTTTTATTAATTATGTCAAACATATAGCATCTTTTTTGCTCTTTACATTTTGTTTAATAAATAGACTTTACAAATAAGTCAAATTTGTTTTGCTTCTGTCTCTTTCTTTGCCTAAACTTTATTATCCTTAATGTAAGGACATGAGTGTAGTATAAAGTATCCAGTTAATTACTATAAAAATGGTTTCTTAAACTGCCGATTTCCTTTTTATGATATTTCTACTGTAAAGATTCTGTCCTCAACGACTGGTTAGGTTTATTTGCCAATTCAAGACGAAATGGGTCGTAAAAAAAAAAGGGAATTCATTTGGATTTGAGTTGTAGCTGTGAAAAAACCAAGAAAGTTGTAAACCATAAAAAGTGAATTTAAATGTCGATCGTGACTCGACTGTTGAATTGCTACACATTCACTTTATGGTTTCAATCCCCACAGCTGGAAATTTCACCCGGAAAGATCGATTCATTTTGAGCGAGTCAGCAATCATTCATGTAACAGATATTTACATTTCAGTGGATGGTCGGCGGTTCAGTGGTAGAATGCTGAGCTGCCCGGGTTCGATTCCTGGCCTATGCAATAAGTTTTGTTAGGTAGATGAAGAACTTCAAGATTTTGTTTTGAATACATCACGAAATTCACGAAGAATGAATTGTTCATGAATCGGAATATGCAAAAGTAAGATAAATGTAATCTTGAATGAAGTATTCCAATTTCTACTGGAAATTTATCACATTCAATAGCCAAAAGAATATAAAAAAGTTTGGAAACTCTAGGCATAAATGAAGAATGAAGTATTCCAAATTCTAGAAGAAACACTATAACATTCAATAGCATAGAATATATCAATGTTTGAAGATTCTAGGCATAAAAGAAAACTGAAGTATTCCAAATACAATAAGAAACCCTATACAGCTCAATACACACGGGAAAATGCCAAAAAGTGATAAATGTGAAACTTCAAGAAGAAGGAATGGATCAAGGCACTACGAGTACTTATAGCCATTGGATATACAAATGTTTCAAATCCCGACCCAAAACATGAAAAGTGCTTCAAAACCATACTATAAAACTCTTCAAGCAAAATCCAAATTCTCCAGAAAATTCCTGAGGGTTAATGTTATTCATGAAACATTTCAAGAGTTAAAGGGTTTGGAGTTTTATTTGCTTGGCCCTCATTTTCGGATAACTTCACGGACCCCTAACCAGGACAATATCAAATTCACACATTATAAAAAAAATTAAATTAAATTATGCGTGATATTTCATTTTATTCGAACATGACATTTATTTTGATTTCAGGTAGTAGTCAGCAAGTACGAATAGTAGTATAGACAGTAGTCAGTATAGATACTCAGTAACTGTATTTAGATTTGAAGTATCAAACCATTTTGATTATCCCAAAACAAAATATAATGTCGCATTTCACTAATATGATACGCTTGTTTTTTCAATTCATATTATTACTTCACACTCTCGCTATATATATATATATATATCTTGTTCAAAATTTCAGTCGTTCATAAAATACTTTTTATTCATCCAATCAAGTTCAAATACATTTTTTAAAACTTGTAGTGGATGACACTGGATGTGAATACAGTTTTTCCAAATATTAATTCATTAATTTAATTTAGCTAATTATTTTTAGTGTTTTTAGATTTAAGTTGCATCTATCTACCAATAGATGGCGTCAGATGTAAGAGGAAAATTGCAACTTTATTTATAAAAGACTTTTCTGCAATAGAGTGAAAAAAATTTGGAATTGATTTTAAATTTTTTTTTTATGTTACTTGTTTTATTTGAATCAGATAATCTCAATAATTTAAAACTAGATATGCTTAAAAAACTAGAATAATTTTATTTTAAATTATATGATGATTAATTTTGAATCCCGTGCTGTAGAAAAATAAAACTTAAGAGACGCCTGAAATCGGCGAGTGTGGAAAACAGAATAACTTCTACTCTACGATTATGAATGCATTCAGCTTTATTAAATTATTAATTTTTATTTTCCAAGACAATTAAGTGATTAGGACGAATCAGAAGTGCAACAGCCCTCTGCTTAATTAGTAATTAGTAATTGCTGAGTCAGCAACTGAAAGGACGAGTGTCTGCCGAGTTTTTGGAATACAAATCTATTGGGTGGTGGTGCACTGGTTCAGAGAGTGTGGTGGAAGTTTTTTTCATGTAAAAGGCATTTGCGGGGTGTGTCCACACGGGTGTCTATGGAAGAAACAAACATGCTTTAAAAAATTCGTCACAGGAATAACATACTAGTGCTCCCCAAAAAGTCAAAATTAAGTCATCGTATATTAATGAATTATTATTAACTAACACCAAAGGAAATAAAAATTGAGTGGAATAACTCACAAAGCGGCTGTTTAGCAATTTTAAATTATGAACCGGACACTGTCCCGCCAAAATAAGGATTGAGAACTCTGATACATGTGTTTTATGTGACACAGACAAAATGAATAAGGCGCATCTACTTTGTTTGGTGAAGACTGGACTTTAACTGAACACAGAATAGAGGACAGGACTCTCCAGGAACTTCTCTTCTGGTCCTAACCCTCTTGACTCTTTTAGAAGTATACGGGACAAAATTAAATCATCGTATATTAATGAATTATTATTATCTAACACCAAATGGGTTGACTTGAAAAAATTGAGTGGAACAACTCGCATAAATGGCTGTTGCCAATTTTTGATTATGAACGGGACACGACTGCTTGGCCAAAATAAGGATTGCGAACTCTGATATATGTGTTTTAAGTAGGATAGAGAAAAGGAATAAGGCGCATCTACTTGTTTGGTGAAGATTGGACTTTAACTGACAACAGAATGGTGATGTGTGTACTCTTTGCTGTTCAGCCAGAGAAAACATGCCCTGATCACACGGACTTTTATGAGGGTGTTTTGTTTTCTAAAATTTTTATCCTTAGAACCTTTATAACTGTTTTTAAGGCCTTTGGGTCATTTTTATTAAGAATGTCTGGTCTTTTTCCTTTGCAATTTTGGATATACTTACATGTTATTTTTGCTTCTACGTGTGGCTAAATGTGTACGGATTGAGTTATAATAATGCCATAGATAACAACAACAACATTCTTTTGAGTAAAAAAGAAATCAACGACTAAACTCATAGACTTTAAAATCTCCATTAACGTGAGAAAATATTTCAAACATTGATTTTTAGCTATTTGTTATCGACAGTCAATTGTTGAAATATTTAAATGGTTCCTTTAAGCACTTTGACATTTATTTTAATTTTAAACAGTTGCCATTTACTGTCATTAAACACTGAATTGCAGCAAAGTTTCCATAGAAAATTCGTAGTTATGTTTAATGAGCACTCACATCAAGAATTAGAATTTATACTCCCTAAGAATTACTAGTACTCAATATGCTTTGACAAATGGCCTCCAGGATTCGTTCTTTTCAAACATGCTGTTGGCGCCTTTATTGGAGCGCGGAAAGCATCCCACGATATTTAATGAGGATGTCAAAGGAATTTAAGAAAATCGATGCGTAACGACACGCTCGATTCGAGAAGAGATTCGTTAGCCGGGAATTCATCCGGTGTTCGTTAACATCTCCCGGAGACTGGTAAACTTGGATGCGATTCGTTTACTTAATGTTTTATGACAGCTCATTCAAATGGCTTAGTGGATGGACGAAAATCGATATCTTTTCCAGTTTTCCGTTTTCCGGGCATCTTTTACCTTCTGGGCAAAGGAGGATTCGTTTGGAAACGCAGTTTTCGATACATTTCATTTTCACAAGGTATCTGTTCGATATGTTGTTGTTTCGAATGGGAAGCTGCTAATTCTGAGTTTCAAGCGATACGTTTCGATTGAATTCGTCTTCATTTATACTACTGTGTCCAAAAAGAAGACCCATTTTCAATTTAAAATTCCCGGGGCTATTTGGAATTCCAATTTCTTTTTCTTTTTTAGCTTGCTGGCGCTATCCTTGACATCTGTGTGAAATTTGGTGTCAAAATATTCATTAGTGTTTGAGTTACGCTTGGCTTTGTGAGACGCTAAGACCGATTCGGGCGATATTTGAAATGTCTGAATTCATTGAGCAAAAAACTTGCATTCAATTTTTTTGAGGAAACGTACACAGTGTTGCAGAAGGCATTCGGTGAGCATTCCTATATTGGAAAGAAAAATTTACAAGTGGTATAGACAGTTCAAAGAAAGCAGAGAACGCGTTGAAGACGAAGAGCCCTTTGGTCGACCACCAAGCGCAACCGACGAAGCTCACGTCCAAAAAATTAAAGATTGGGTGCTTGCAAACCGTCGATTTACAATTACAGATATTGCTGATGATGTTGGAATTTCAAAAGGATCGGTCAATTCCATTTTGGGACTTTCCATTTTGGTGCCGAAAACACTGAAAGCGCCAGCTTTGACTGCATTGATTCTTCGTGACTTTTTCGCCAAAAATGAAAACTATATCGTTCCACAATCATCGTATTCACACCGGGCGACTTCTGGCTATTCCCTAAACCCAAAAGGCCACTTCGGGGACACGATTTTGAGTCGATTGAAGAGATTCAACGTGAATCAACGCACGCTATGAAGGCCAACCGTGCCGATGACTTTTTAGCTTGCATTGAGGATTGGAAGAAAAAAAGTTGCCATAAGTGCATTGTTTCCAGAGGGGATTACTTTGAAGGCGCTGAAATAAATTTGGAAGAATAAATAAAGAACTTTTGAAAAAAAAAGGTAATTGGTCTTACTTTTTAGACACAGCAGTATATAAAAGAAATGCTTAAATATAATCAAGCGTATAAAAACAACAGTAGCTTTTTTACTATAAAATAAAGTCGATTAAATGAATTCATTTGTTAAAACATTACTTTCGAAATTGAAGTATTCGTAATTTCTTAGAAATAAAGAGGAAAGAAAAGAATTCCGGAAGAAATCCGGATCGAAAGAGATTATTAAATCTGATATGTTCGGGGCAGGAAGTCATTTTTCCGTTCCTCCAATAGCTGTTTAAGGAAGCGATCCTCGCGCCTTTTTTCCCCCTTTTTCCCCGTAGCCTCGACCGAAGTTAACCCTTGCGAGTCGCTCATCCATCAAATTTCAATTCACCTATCTTGGCGGGATTTTAATTAAAATGTGAACTTCAAACACGGGGGTGGAGGGGGCGTTCAATTTTGTTTGGATAAAATGTTTGCTTATACTCGCGATATATCCTGTCTGAAGGCATTTCGGTTTTAATTTAACAAATTCTTTTTCTTCCTGTGAACTAAAAAAAAAAAATAATAATAAATAAATAAATAAAAATAAAAAAAAAAAGATTTTTTATAAGATTTATTGAAGGGCATTGAATTTATTAAGAATAGGTTTTCTTTAATTCATTCATTAAAAATATCTTAAAGCCCTTGGAAAAAAAAATAATTAATCTCTACTTTTGCATAGAAAATATCGAAGAATCAGTCATATTTTTAGAATACTAAAAAAATTAGCATTCTTTAAAAAAATCCCTTGGTTTCATTTTTAATACATTTAGAATTTAGTTAATATTTATAGAACGTTAGTGAGTAATATATTTCATAAAATTTCCTTGTAAGAATGAAATAGTCCCCTTAAAATGTTGTTGTTTTCAAATACGAGCTTAGATTCCCCTTATTCATCACTTGGTTGGAAGATATGTAGCATCTTCAAAATTATTCAGGTCACTCTATTGGGAAGGGATTAGCTGATAAATTCCTCCTAAATTTTCCAGGACAAAATATTAATACTCTTAATCTCAGGTCAACGGTCATCTTGTGCACACTTTAGACTAAACAGAAAGAGGTCTACAATTTAAAGTGGATTCCGAACCACTACAAACATCCATGGCACCGTCGGGACTAGAACCCGAAACCTGTGGTACCCAAATAACACTGCTGGAAATGCATATTTAGTGACAGTGCAACCGAGGTTCTTGTGAACCTTCTGAAACTGAAAAACTGAACTTTATCAGGTTTGTTAGAGCACGCTATCAAAAAATGCAGCATTAAAGATCTTAAGGAACTGCGAACCAACGAATGCTTCGGTTTGTCTTCACTGATTGCAGGACATTTGTTATTTTTGTTACTCAAAAAAAATGATCCCCTCTTGTTCCAGATTTTAACTTTAACATTAAACCAAGCCTTATATGCAAACAAAATATAATTTTTTTTTCGCTTTTACTAAGAGGGGATCTCTCACATTTTTTTCTCCAGTACTACATGCTATTTTGGTGAAGGGGTGGCCGATGATCTTGCGGGCCACTTTGGAAATGAATCCTAACTTCGCGGGCCGCTTATAAAAGTATATATCCTCATATTAGATTTAGACCCGTTATAGACATTTTTATGGAGTGAAAAACTGAAACAGAAGAAGTTACTATTTTTGTGTTTACTATTATTATTACATGTAAACATTGATAACATAATGATAATGATACTAAACGCACTTTGTAAAGGAATACATAACACTCAAATTGAAATATAAAAAATATATAAATATAAACGGAATAAAAAAAATGAAATCAGTAAAAATTATTTATTGCGATGTTTGCTTCTCAGCTCTTTCACTTAGCTTTTGCAGATCGATTTCAATTTGGGTATTTGCACATCGTAAAGGGTGTTGCGTCCGTTATGTTTGAGTGTGTTTTGGGTTGGGTCAATTTCCTTTTCGAAAAAAAAAAAAAAAACTATTCGCAGGTGTAAATTGAACCAAAAGCGCTAACAATTTTTTGTGTCAGATTTCTCAAAAAGTGAAACGTAGAATCTGTTATATCAGATGCACGCGCATCATGAGTTCGCAGAATATAATTCAATTATTCTGCGAACTCATAACTGTAAACTCATGAATAAAACGGGCAATATCTGTCCTATATTCGCAAAAATATTATTTTAAAATCAAAGTTAACTTTTCTCGTCATTTCGGCAGTACATTTTTGAACATAAGGATGCACAAATAATGATTTTTTAATACATTGCTTTTCATTATTTTAAACCATTCCGTGAGATTTATCACACTTTTTCAAAATATATTTATTTTAATATATTTTGTAAAAGTGTGATAACTCTCACGGGCCACTATTGTTGTTACTTTATATTTGTGAGATTTAAGGCATTATTACTGGGAGAGAAATATATTGACTAAGTGTATACTTTTTGAATAAAGTATTCAACAATATGATTTTATTGAAAATATCCTATGTTGAAATGTTTCGTTTTACTTTCACTGTTGTAAACAATCGAATTACACTTTTATTATAGTAATTGTTTTCAAAAATAATATTAATTGTTGTTACTTTATATTTTTGAGATTTAAGACATTATTACTGGCATAATAACATATTGACTAAGTGCATGAATTTGAATAACAATTTCAACAATTTGAATTTATTGAACATGTTCAACATTGAAATATTTTTCTGTTTCGTTTTATTTCCACTGTTATAAATTAAAGAATTTCATTTTATTATAGTAATTGTTTTCAAAATTAATAGTAATTGTTTTCAAAATTAATAGTAATTGTTTTCAAAATTAATAGTAATTGTTGTTACTTTATATGTTTGAGATTTAAGATATTATTACTGGGGGATTAACAAATTGACTAAGTGTATAATTTTTGAATAAAGATTTCAACAATTTGATTTTATAGAACATGTTCAATGCTGAAATATTTTCATGTTTAGTTTTACATTCACTATTGTAATTAATCGAATTACACTTTATTATAGTAATTGTTTTCAAAAGTAATAGTAATTGCTGTTACTTTGTATTTTTGATATTTAAGACATTATTATTGGGAGATAAAATAACATAGTGACTAAATGCATAATTTTTTGAATAAAGATTTCACCAATTTGATTTTATAGAACATGTTCAATGCTGAAATATTTTCATGTTTAGTTTTACATTCACTATTGTAATTAATCGAATTACACTTTATTATAGTAATTGTTTTCAAAAGTAATAGTAATTGCTGTTACTTTGTATTTTTGATATTTAAGATATTATTATTGGGAGATAAAATAACATAGTGACTAAATGCATAATTTTTTGAATAACGATTTCAACAATTTGATTTTATTGAACATGTTCAATGTTGAAAACTTTTTATGTTTCGTTTTACTTTCCCTATTGTAAACAATCGAATTTCATTTTATTATAGTAATTGTTTTCAAAAGTAATAGTAGTTTTTGTTACAATTGTTGTTTATAGTAATTGTTGTCACTTCATGTTTTTGATATTTAAGATATTATTACTGGGAGAATAATATATCGACTAAGTGCATAATTTTAAATAAGGATTTCAATAATTTTAGTTTATTGAACATACTGTATACTATGTTGAGTGTTATACTATGTTTCGTTTTATTTCAATGTTCAATGTTGTTTAATGTTGAAATTTTTTATGCTTCGTTTTACTTTCATTGTTGTAAACTATCGAATTTTACTTCATTACAGTAATTGTTTACAAAAATAATAGTAATTGTTGTTACTTTATGGTTTTGTGATTTAAGATTTTATAATTGGGAGAATAAGATATTGACTAAGTACATGATTTTAAATAAATTTTCAATAATTATATTTTATTGAACATATACTATGTTGAATGTTATGTTGTGTTTCGTTTTGCTTCAATGTTCAATGTTGTCAACTTTTTTTTAATGTTTCATGTTGTTCAATGTTGAAAACTATTTATGTTTCATTTTACTTTCATTGTTGTAACAATCGAATTTTACTTCATTGCTTCATTGTTTTCTAGACCCTGGCGACGTTGATCACGAAAACAGCTTCTTTAAAATCACCTTTTTCATTCACTTGGTGCGTGTGGAAAAATCATTAAGACGAACCATCGAGTTGTTAAACACGTTTCTCCATGGTGCGAAATGCAAGATTTATCATCACCTTTTTTGCACCTTCCATTTAGCGGAACGGATGTTGTTGCAAAGCTTCTCTCGAAGGCAGTTCTCATTATCTATTAATCTTTATTTCGTTGTCCGTAAGTGCTAAGTTTTATAACCCAATTTCTGTAAGTAGTAAAGCTCCAAGATAAATCACACGTCCCGAAGAAGAGAAAATGGTAGATAAGAAAAAAGACAAAACTTAATGCTGCTTAAAGAAATGAGAAATAAAAGTAAAGAACTATTTATAGGGAATTGTTAAATTTTTTTTTTTTTTTTTTTTTTACTGTTTTTTTGTCTTCATTAGGTAAATAAGAAAGAGAATAAAATGTTCTCAATTTTTATAGTGGTTTTCCTCAACCAAAGAATGACTTTAAAATGATAAAAACACATACTTAAAAAATCAAGCCCAGCACATTAAAGTAATCGTGTTTATCATTTATTTAGGACAACATTGAAATAAAATGTTTAAAGTGATTAAATTTACAAAACGAATTTAAAATAAAAGATAATAAAATTATGTTTTCGCTGCACACAGACGACTAATTCAGAGTAATTAATAAAACGATTCTTAATGAAAAAATAACTGTGATAATTGTAATATTAATGATCCAAATTAAATACCACTGTGACAAAATTTTATTAAAAAACCAAAAACAATTCTGAAAAACCAATTTTTTTTTTCAAAAACTCTATTTAATCTTCCAAATTTATTTCATCGCCTTCAAAGTCATCCCCTCCGGACACAATGCACTTATGACAACTTTTATTCCAATCCTCAACGCATGCTAAAAAGTCATGGGCAGAGATGGGCTTCACAGCGATTGGGCAGAAGATTGGGCAGCGCTCTTCGATTCATGTTGAATCTCTTCAATCGATCAAAACGGTGTCCCCGGAGTGGTCTTTTGAGTTTAGGGAATAGCCAGAAGTCGCACGGTGTGAATACGAAACGATATGGCTTTCATTTTTGGCGCAAAAGTCACGAAGAATCAATGCATTGTGAGTTGGCGCATTCAGTGTTTTCGGTACCAATCGAAATTTGACACGTTTGATACCCAAAATGGAATGGACCGATCCTTTTGAAATTCCAACATCATCAGCAAGGTCTCTAATTGTCAATCGACGGTTTGCAAGCATCCAATCTTTTAATTTTTTTTCGACGTGAGCTTCGTCGGTTGACGTGGAGGGTCGTCCAGAGGGCTCTTCATCTCCACGCTTTCACTGCCTTGTTTGAACGGTTTTACCACTTTTAAACTTTTCTTTCCGATATAGGAATGTTCACCGAATGCTTTCTACAACATTCGGTACGTTTCCGCAGACAAAATGTAATGTTCTTTGCTCAATTCATTCAGGCATTTCAAAAATCGCCGGAATCAGTTTTAGCGTCTCATAAAGCCAAGCGTAACTCAAACACTGAGGAATATTTTTTCGTGAAATTTCCCACAGATGTTAAGGACAGTGACAGAAACCTAAAAATGAAAACAAATTGAAATTCCATATGTCCCTGGAATTTTAAATTGAAAATTGGTCTTACTTTTCGGACCCAGTATTACTCTGAATTACTCTTTCGTGTGCAACGAAAACATAATTTTATTTTTAAAAAATTCATTTTGTAAATCGAATCACTTTAAACATTTTATTTCAATGGATTATAGTCCTAAATAAATAATCAACACGATTACTTTAATGTGCTGGGCTCGATTTTAAGTGTGTGTTTTTATCATACTTTCATTTTTAAAGTCCTTCCTTGGTTGAGTGAAACCACTATTAAAACTGAAAACATTTCATTCTCTTTCTTATTTACCTAATGCAGAAAGAAAACGCGAAAACCTTTATTAATAGTTCTTCACTTTTACTTCTCATTTCTTAAAGTAGCATTAAGTTATGTCTTTTTTATTAATTCCTTCTATTAGCTCGTACTCTCCCTATATATATCTTGTTCAAATTTTCAATCGTTCATAAAATGCTTTTTATTCATCCACTCAAGTTCAAATGCATTTTAGCTCAAGTTTAAAATTTTATAAGGCCCGGGAATTATAAATGGAAAATTGGTCTTACTTTTTGGACACAGTAGTAAAAGAAAGAATTCTGAAAATCAGAAGAATTGAAAAGAACTTTCCAGCAGAGATGCTTAAATACGTGCCACGGTGAAACCAAACAGAATTCTGTGTCCAAGTTGCAGCACGAAGAACAATGTCTCGATTTCTTTTTTGTTCCTCGTTACTCGATGGGAATAAATCATGCAGAATTCGACTCAGTTGCAATTCGCTTCTTTTCCTTTTCTTTTTTTTTAAAGGAGGACGGGAATTATCTTGTAGTAACTTGATCAGAAAATGTCCGAGAAAAAGCAAAGTCAGCGCTGAATCTTCTATTGTGCGCCTCGAAACATCATCTGAATCAGAACTTTTCTCGGAATTTGGCAGAAAAATTATTTTCCAATCTTCTTTGTGAAACGTGTATTGATCGCGAACCTTTCACGCGCGGATGCAGTAAACCTGAAATTAAAATATTTTGCATTTGAATAGGAAATTTTTTTTTTTTTGCTTTTCGGAACTGAGGAAATTTTGCAAATCTTTTTGAAATATTTCATTGCAAAGTTTGTTCGGCACTATTTGCGATATTTCTTTTCTTAGAAAAGTTCTCTTCTATCGAATGCAATCTTTTTAAAAGTCTGATAAATTCAGTTTTTTACTATATATTTTTAAAATTTCGCTTCGAGTTTAAAATTAACAAATGTATATTCATTTAAAACATAATTTCGTTTAATTTAGCATATATTTGCGCTACATTTCATTCAAAATAAATAAGGCCTTTGACTTTTTTAAAGGTAGTTTTGAAAACTACTAAATTGTGGGACTTTTGAATTACTACAATACAGTTAGAAAAGGGCAGGTAGGCAAGCCGGTAGAAAACCTGATAAGCGAAACCGATCAAAGAGGTTTCGTGTCTATGTTGGAAAGGGGAACGATAAATCCATAGGCAGGAAAATCCTTCCATTTTGCTTGAAGGTGAACTCCCAAGATGGCCCTCTTGGAGAAGATCACTCCAAATACTTTAAAGTGACATGCGACCCAGTGGCAACGCGAGTATTTAGTGCGCAGGAGGGTCAGGTTCCAATCTCGAATCAGCTGCAGTCACTGTTTTTGCGAGGCTATCATTTGCAATAGTCACTATAACGATCCACTATAATTATTGCTTTCAAAATCGAGTAGACTCGATAAAAACTATGAGAGAGTATGAGCACTGGAAATTTCAATAATTCATAATTCTTCTTTTGTCAATAAACGAAGATGAGCATGAGAGCGCCAAAATTCATTATTTTCATCATTATGAATACAACTGTATCCAAAAAGTAAGACCAATTTTCAATTTAAAATTCCCGGGGCTTATGGAATTTCATTTTTTTAGGTTGCTGGCACTGTCCTTGACGTCTGTGGGGAATCTCACGCCAAAATATTCATTAGTACCTGAGTTACGCTTGGCTTTGTGAGACGCTGAAACTGATTCCAGCGATTTTTGAAATGTCTGAATGAATTGAGCAAAGAACTTGCATTCAATTTTGTTTGCGGAAACGTATAGAATGTTGCAGAAGGCATTCGGTGAGCGTTCCTATATCGGAAAGAAATGTTTAGAAATGGTAAAAACAGTTCAAAGAACGCAGAGAACGCGTTGAAGACGAAGATCCTTTGGTCGGCCACCAACCGCAACCGACGAAAACCAAAAAGTTAAGGATTTAGCGCTTACAAACCGGCGATTAGATCTTGTTGATGATATTGGAATTTAAAAATTCCATTTTAAAAGGGGGGACATTGGGCCTCAAATTCGATGGGTAGAGAAACACTGCATTGTTTCTTTGTGACTTTTTCGCCAAAAATGAAACTCGTATCGCTTCACAACAACCGTATTCCAACTGCCGTATTCTCCTAATTCAGCATCGTGCTACTTCTGTCTATTTCCTAAGCTGAGAAGACCACTCCGGGAATACCGTTTGAATCAATTGAAGAGGCATTTCAAGAATCGCCGGAATCAATTTAAGCATCTCTCAAAACCAAGCGCAACTCAAGCACTAATGAATATTTTAACGTAAAATTTCACTCTGATGTCAAAGAGAGTGCCAACAAAAATTGATATACCATATGCCCGGGAAATTTAAATTTAAAATTGGTCTTACCTTTTGGACACAGTAGTAGTTTAATAATTTTGAAGTACATTAATTTCTTTTTGGTTTATGATATTAAATGAATATTGAATTATTTTTAAATGTTGGTTGTCACAGATCATGACAAAAATTATAAATTTTTTTTGGAATAACAATCCGCAATTTTTCACTGATTAAAAAAAAAACCCTCATTAAACTAAAACGTCTTCTATAAAACCCGAAAGCAATTTCTTTTTCTGGAATTTTCAGTAGGAAAGTCTCTGGCCTCTTTTGTACATTTTCACATAGAACTTCTTTATGAAAATTCCACAATAGTGAACAAATCCATAAAAGTTTCTGAATACACCGAAACATTTCGATACAAAACATAAAAAAGTACTTTACTGAAAACTTCTCAATACTTCTGTAACTTCCTTTATCAGAAACTTTAAAAAAAATACTATTTCCTACACGTTTAGAATGTCTGGATTTTGCTGCTTGCAAATATTGAAAGAATCCCATTGAAATCCCAGTATATTTGTGCTTTTATGTTAAATAGAAGGCGCAAATCTTTGTAAAAACGTGGAATATTTGCCGACTTTCATGAAACATTCTGAATCGGAAGATATTGTACCAATTATTATAGAAACACATTTTTTTAAATGAGTAATTTAAATGGGAATGAAAATATTGAATACAGCGATGTCAATTATTTAAAAAATCTGTAAATGCAATTTCCCCCCAACATTAATTTTTATAAAATAACTTATTGTCAATTGTTGATAGTCAGTAATCACTATAAAATATATATTTATAAATAAATCTGAATTAAAATTTTTAAAAAATATTTTTATATTTAACTAAGCATACCGCTGCGCCCAAAAAGTAAGGCCAATTACATTTTTTTTTCAAAAACTCTTTATTTATTCTTCCACATTTATTTCATCGCTTTCAATGTAATCCCTTTCGGACACAATGCGCTCATGCCAACTTTTTTTCCAATCCTCAATGCATGCTGAAAAGTCATCGGCAGGGATGGCCTTCAAAGCTCGCGGCGATTCACATTGAATCTCTTCAAGACTCAAAAAGGTGTCCCCGAAGTGGACTTTTGAGTTTAGGGAATAGCCAGAATTCTTGAAAATTTAACGCAAGTTCTTTGCTCAATGAATTCGGCCATTTCAAAAATCGCCGGAATCAGCTTTAGCGTTTCACAAAGCCCAACGTAACTCAAACACTAATGAATATTTTGGCGTCAAATTTCACACAGATGCCAGACGAATGGCGCTATCAAGATACTGCTATTTAAAATGAAATATCCTTTCTCCACCTCCTTTTTTTTTAGTAGGGAATAAATGTACTTCTGTTAATGAAATCGACAAAGATATTTACTTATTTAAACATGCAAAGTAAAATTTAAATTACTTAGTATTATTACCATCATAAACAAAAACAAAACAAAAAAATGAAATCTGTTCGGCAGATTTCAACATATCATGTGTGAACATTCGAGAACGGATGAATAAATTCAGGAATGTGCCAATGTTAATAACGCACGATAATATAGGCAGCAATTGATTGGAATACTACAAGAATGGCAAAATTCAAATAGCCACATGAATATAGCAATGTTGAATAGATCAAGAACTTCACGAAGAATGAATTGTTCAAGAATCTCTAAAAGAATATGCAAAAGTAAGATAAATGTAGTCCTAAATGAAGAATGAAGTATTCTAATTTTTACAGGAATCACTATCACATTCTATAGCCAAAAGAGTATATCGAAGTTTGAAATTTTTAGTCGTAAAGGAAGAATGAAGTATTCCAAATTCTACAAGAAACATTATCACATACAATACCCAAAAGAATGTATCGAAATTTGAAAATTCTAGGCATAAATGAAGAATGAAGTATTTCCAATTCTACACCTAAAAGGTAGCTTTGAATTTATATTTTAAAAGAAAATCATGTTCAAATAAAAAACAATTACAATACAAAAAAATTGAAAGGAAAGAAATGAATATCGTAAAAAGATATTAAACGAAAGGTTTGGGTAGTACGAGTATAAAGCAAAAATGGTGCTATACAAAACCTAATCAAAAGCTGCTGCCTTGAGATAGCTGCCCCATTATCTTGTGCCCTTTTCTCGCATCAGGGGTTGTAAAGGATGATAAAAAAAAGAATATGATATGCAAGGCATGATGTCGACGAAGCACCAAGGAATGCTTGGAACGCAACTTGGTTCATTATTTTATATATAATGAATCAAGCTGCATTCCTATTATAAGGAAATTACAGTTGCATTGCTATTGTAAGGAAATTGAAATTTTCTTATTATGAGGAATATTACAAATGCATTGTTATAAGGAAAATGCAATTGCACTGTTTTAATGAAATTTCAATTAGCTATTATAAGGAAATTGCAATTGCATTGTTATAAAGAAATTGCCGTTGCATTGTTGGGAGGAAATTTAAAGTGTATTGTTGTAAAGTAATTGTAATTGCATTGTTGTGAGGAAATTGCAATTGCATTGTTGTAAAGAAATTACAATTGCATTGATGTGGGGAAATTGCAATTGCATTGTTGTAAAGAAATTATAATTGCATTGTTGTAAAGAAATTATAATTGTATTGTCGTGAGGACATTGCAATTGCATTGTTGTAAAGAAATTGTAATTGTATTACTATTATAATGAAATTGCAGTTCCATTGTTATTATACGAAAATTGCAATTGCATTTTTATTGTAAGGTAATATTTATCTATTTAACACACACCACGTACAGATTAGCACGTAATGAAATTTAAGACGACTAAATATGGGAAGGCGATATGCCGATTATAATTTCTTACATGTTTATTTTTTATTATTATGGAATTCTCACAAATTTGGTGATTTGATTTGATTTGGTACAGAGCGGATTTTAACGTCTTAAAAACAAGTAATACAAAAAGATTTGTTTTTAGGTCAATTCCTACTTTTTTTCACTCTGTTGCAGAAAAGTCCTTTACAAATAAAGTTGAAATTTTCCTCTTACATCTGGCGCCATCTATTGGTAGATACGTGCAACTTAAATCTAAAAAAAAACTAAAATTAATTAATTAAATTTAATAAATGAATTAGTATTTGAAAAATAACTGTATTAACATCCAGTGTTCATCCACAACAAGTTTCAAAGAATGCATTTGAACTCCAGTGGATGAATAAAAAGTATTTTATTGACGATTAAAATTTTGAACAAGATATATATTGAGAGAGTGTGAACTAATAGTAAGAATTGAAGAATGAATAATTCGATAGTCATAGACTTTCATCACGTTTGAGTGACAACAAACTGAAAATATTAGTAGTAATGACTAAATGTTTTAAAAATTGCAAGAACCGATAGGTGATAAATGGATAGAAAAAGACTGAGTACGTAAGCTGGTGGAGACATCAAGAGAGTGAAAACTGTCCAGAAAAAGTTATGAATTTTTGTGTTTTAAATTAAGTGTGTGATCATTCTTGATTTAAGGTGTGTGTTTTTTTCCATCTCCAACATTTCATATTCATTTACTCGAATCTTTTAATAAAAATAATTTAAAATATAGAACAACCATTGTATGTATGGGAAATTGGCAAACAGCCAAATTGGGTGCATTCAAACAGAGCGGTGTAATAGACGAGAAAGATAATTTCGGAGGTGCTTTAATTTACAGTAAAAATTTTTAATCTTAAATAAATAAAAAATTTAACTTCATGATACATAAAAAATTCCATAATAAATGTTTTCCTTCCAAATAGCTGTACACCTCATGCATATCACTCCTAATAAGCAATCTATTCATCTATTTCCCATTTTCAGACGATTCGATCGAATTCGAATTGACGTCGAGTTATAATATGTATACATTCAAAAAATAAGACCCATTTTCAATTTAAAATTCCTGAGGCTTACTGAATTTCAATTTTTTTTCTTTTTTAGGTTGTCCGGCACTGTCCTTGACATCTGTGTGAAATTTCATGAGTGTTTGAGTTACGCTTGACTTTGTGAGACGCTAAAAGTGATTCTGGCTATTTTTGAAATGTTCGAATTCATTGAGTAAAGAACTTGCATTCAATTTTGTTTGCGGAAACGTATAGAATGTTGCAGAAGGCCTTCGTTGAGCACTCCTATATCGGAAAGAAATGTTTACAAGTGGTATAAACAGTTCAAAGAGGGCAGAAAACGCGTTGTAGACGAAAAGACCTCTGGTCGACTATCCACCTCCACCTAAAAAAGGCTCCACCTAGGCTGACATCCAAACAATTAAAGATTTGGTGCATGCAAGCCGTCGATTTACAATTAGAGGCCCTGCTGATGATGTTGGAATTTCAAAAGGATCGGTCCATTCCATTTTGGGCCTCAAACGCGTCCAATCTCGTTTGGTACCGAAAACACTGAATGCGCCAGCTCACACAGCATTGATTCTTCGTGACTTTTTCGCCAAAAATGAAGCCCATATCATTCCACAACCACCGTATTCCCATCGTGCGACTTCTGGCTATTCCCTAAACTCAAAACATCACTCCGGGGACACGGTTTTGAATCGATTAAAGAGATTGAGCGCTTTGAAGGCCATCCTTGCCGATGATTTATTAGCATGCATTGATGAGTGGAAAAAAGAAGTCGCCATCAGTGCGTTGTCTCCGGAGGGGATTACTTTGAAGGCGATGAAATAAATTTGGAAGAATAAATAAAGAGTTTTTGAAAAAAAAATTGGTTTTTCTTTTTGGGCACAGTTGTAAGTGAATGTAAAAATATTTAACTTATCATCGCAGTGGGGATATTTGATATAATTTATAGTAAGAACAAAAGATTTCAAAAGTGAGTAGCGTAGATAACAAAGTCAATGCAATCTGCAAAATCCGTATCTACTTTTCTAGATAAATGTTGATTTTTTTATGCTGTGTGACATGCCAGGTGTGTGTCATATGTTAATGTACGTTTTATTCAAATAAATCACTTGGTATTTTAGATGGTTTATTTTCTTTAAAAAACACTATAAGAATGCATGCAATATTTGCTGTCTAACACACGATTTAAACATTTTTTTTTTTGAATACGATTTTTATAAAAAGAGAAATTTTAATTAGAATGGTAAATGTTACATGGATACGAAATATTATTAGGGGATAAAATATCGTAATTTTTTAAACATTCATTACTTTATTTGGTTCCGCCTATAAATATTGTTCACTAAATTACTATTGTTGTACTATTTGTTCTTTGTTAAATCATTATGGGTTTTAATTGTTTCGTAAATTTATTAAGTATTGTTATCAATATTTTGTTTCATCATTTATATTATAATTATGTTTTATAAAAAATGAACCTTAATTTTTAAAATGAATAAACCTTAATAAAAATAAATCTTAAATCGTAAAAAAAATAAACCTTAATAAAAGTAAACCTTAAATCTTAAAATAAATAAACTTTAATAAAAATTAAATCTTAATTTTTTTAAAAAGTAAACCTTAGTAAAAATTAACCTTAATTCTTAAAATAAATAAAATATAAGAAAAATAAACAATTTTTAAAATAAATAAGCCTTAAAAAAATAAACGTTTGCTCTCAATATAAATAAATTTTAATAAAAACAAATCTTAATTCTTCAAATAAATAAACCTTAAAAAAATAAATCTTATTTCTTAAAATAAATACACTTTAATTCCTAAAATAAATATACCTTAATTCTTAAAGTAAACTTTAATTCTTAAAATAAATTAACCTTAATTAAACTAAACATTAATTCTTAAACTAAGTAAACCTTAATTAAAATAAACATTAATTCTTAAACTAAATTAACTTTAATTAAAATAAACATTAATTCTTAAACTAAATAAACCTTAATTAAAATAATCCTTAGTTCTAAAAATTTATAAAATTAAAATAAATAAATCTTAATTAAAACAAACGTTAATTCTTAAAATAAATAAACCTTAGTTCAATTACACATACTACAGTTCCAGTGAAAATAGTTACAGAAGAGAGGCGGATAGAAAATTCTGGTGGTTTCGGCAACAGTTATCGCTTTGAAGAACGGTTAGACTTAGTAGCCATAATTGCGAGTGTTTATCATCTGTAATTGGACTTGCAGATTATCTCTTGCACGGAACAAAACACGTTCTTTTACACGCAGAAGACGCCATTTCCCCCTTTTCCACTGGTGGATGTAATGTAAGAGTAATTGATGTCATTTTGCATAGAATAGCCATTAAGAAGCCAATTATGAACAAAATTAACGAAAGAAGATTGTATAGAAAAGCCTCAATAATTTCGAATGAGCCACGTTAGTGAACTGTATTTCGCTTTTACTTGAATCCTTTATAAAACATATTCTGCTTTAAAATATCCATATTTACATCTGCAGATGTTATATCACAATGAACGAATGATATGCATTTAAATTCAGAAATATTCATAAACATAGTTTCATTTCTTTATGAAAGTAAAAGTTAAATAAACAAAAATCTGCTAGGCAAATTTCAGCTTATCATGTGTGAACATTGGAGAACGGATGAATAAACTCAGGAATGTGCCAATGTTTAATAATGCACGAGATATAAGAAGCAATTGATTGGAATACTGCAAGAATGGCTAAATTTTTGCAGTATTGGAGTACTTGGCCGAACCCCTAACCAGGACAACATCATGTTCACACAAGCTAAAAAAATACGTTTCTTTCATGAAAATATTGAAAGTATAACGAAATCCATAATCTTCTAATATTCTAGCCATCTGACTGGTTGCTTAACTGATGTAATACTGTGTATCATCAGTCCTGACTTATTGATCTGATGAGATTCAGTGTTATCTAGGGGAGGATGACAATGTTTGCTCTTCCACACCTACAGAATACCACCACAATTTGGGTCTAATAACTCCACATCTGTATTCTCTTCTTCAAATAAAATAGAATGGCTGTTCGATCGATAGATTGGTCAGCCCATCCCTGGCAAAAAAATTTGCAGTTCGGGCTTCGAGACGAGCCTTCCAATTTAGAAACACTGTACTACTGTGCCCCAAAAGTAAGATCAATTTTCAATTTAAATTTCCCGGGGCTTATGGAATTTCAACTTTTTTCTTTTTTTTAGGTTGTTGGTACTGTCTTTGACATCTGTGTGATATTTCACATCAAAATATTCATTAGTGCTTGAGATACTCATGGCCTTGTGAGACTTTGTGAAAAGAGCACGACAAAGTCTCTCAAAAATCAAGGTCCTGTTGACTGATTTCTTCGATTACCGTGGTGTGGTGCATTATGAATTCCTTCCACCGGACCAAACTGTCAACAAGGAATATTAATTGAGGTGAGTCGTTTGCTTGAAACTATTTGTAAAAAGAGGTCACATTTATAGAAAGACAACACTTGGTTTTTGCTTCACGATAATGCGCCAGCTCACATTGCGTTGATTCTTTGTGAGATTCAATTTTTTTTCTTGTTATTGGCATTGTCCTTGACATCGTGTAAATATTACGTCAAAATATATATTTTCTAATAGAGTGTTTGAGTTATCGTTAGAGTTCATTGGGAAAGTAAATATTTTGTCAAGTTAACTAAAGATGTCGACATTCAATATTGTCAAGGAGAATTAAAAGAATTGTTTTTCAACATCTCAATGGATGTTTTTACATCCCAGTAAATACCCTAGTACTATGTCCAAAAAGTAAGACCAATTTTAATTTTTTTCAAAAAGACTCTTTTATCTTCCTATTATCACTATTTATCCTTCCAAATTTATTTCATCGCCTTCAAAATAATCCCCTCCTGACAAAATGCACTCGTGCCAACTTTCTTTCCAATCCTCAATGCATGCTGAAAACTCATCGGCAGGGATGGCCTTCAAAGCGCGCGCCGACTCACGTTGAATCTCTTCAATCGACTCCAAACGGTGTAATCGGAGTGGTCTTTTGAGTTTAGGGAATATCCAGAAGTCACACGGTACTAGATCAGGGGAATATGGAGGTTGTGGAAAGATATGAGTTTCATTTTTGTTGAAATCGTCAGGAAGAATCAATGCAGTGTGAGTTGGTGCATTATCGTGATGCAAAAACCAATAGTTGTCTTTCCATAAATGTGGCCCCTTTTTGCAAATAGCTTCACACAAACGACGCATAACATTCAAGTAATATTCCTCCAATTCCTCAAATAATATTTCACCAATATAATATTCCATATGCCCGGGAAATTTAAATTTAAAATTGGTTTTACTTTTTGGGCACAGTAGTATATCTTCCTAGGCACTCTATTTTAAGCATGGATTTATGATAGCCCACAATCATTTTCTAAATAACTTTAATCTAAAATGTTGCATTTCTTCCTAAGTATATTATTATACGCTTTTATAAATCAAGGAATTCAATTAGAACAAAAATCAAAAGAAAGTTAATAAAAAATACTATTATTTAATGGCGAAGATGCATCGGTCTGACTTTTGTTAGTTGGAAGGGTGCGAACCCCCCAGATGTTCGCAACTGAATGCGTTACGAGAAAAAGGTGGTCTTTTATATTGGTTTTGATAAAAGGATTCTAGAAAATCAACTATATGAACCAAAAAATAACGCCATTTTTCGGTTGTGATTTATTACAAAATTACAAGTAAGTAATAGGGTGATTATTTAAAGTTATAAAACTTTTTTTTATATTTCCAATGGCAAGGAAAGTACAAGAAGAATAAAAATAGTAATAATAACAAAAATAACAAGGGAAAAAATACAAAAGAATAAACGTCCAAAAAATGCAAAGATGACAGAAGTCATTGCCTTAAGATTTCTCTCGCCCGCCAGTAAAGCGCTGTCGCCGTCAAGTACCGCACATCGTTGGAGGTGGTCTCTGTCCATTGGGTCTGTTGAACCACATAGGGGGCAGCCAGGATTCGAAAAGATTTTAATGCGATGGAGGTGTTCTGCTAGACAGTCATGGCCAGTTAGAAGTCTGAACTGGGCGACAGCATGCTGGGTATTGCTAACATTGCTGGGTATTGCTAAAAGATCTTCAGCTGTCCAAAGCTATGACTTAATCCCATCTTGAATTTGTAACTTGTGGTTTTTAGTCATTATTTGTTTGATATATAGCTTTATAGAATGGAGTGACTTTGACGAAGATCTCATTTGAAGTAGTTTTAAACCTCTTTTTGCTAGACAATCGGTCTATATATCAAACTATATTTATATAAATTTAATTTAGTTTTTATAAGTTTAAAAGGATTTTAATCGAAAATTTGCAAAAGTTTTAATCGATACTAACTGAAACTTTAAATACAATTTTACAGAAATTATTTTAAGTATTTTGTATAATTTTTCAATTCCTATTATTATTTCTCACTCTCCCTGCATCTATTTATATATGTTGTTCAAAGTTTCAATCGTTCATAAAATACTTTTGATTCCTCCACTCAAGTACAAATGCATTTTTTTTATACTTGTTGTGGATGACACTGGATGTTAGTACAGTTTTTTAAAATAATTATTTATTAATTAATTTTAATTTTATATGGGAGAAAAAATGTCTCTTCTATAAGATATGTAGCAGGATATAAATTTAGGAATCAATACCGTCAGTGGCGAAGCGTGTAGATCGCTGGAAAAAAATTTCTTTTCCAGATTCTTTTTTCATTCTGGGTTCTAGTCTGAGTGAAGGAGGGAACAAAATGGAAAATGAAACATGTGAATAAATGAGCGAGAGAGATGGAAAATGCGTGTAAGAGAGAGAGATAATTTTTTCTAACTTAAAAAAATAAGTGAAAATTATTTATAAAGGACTTTCTGCAATGTGAAAAAAAGTAGCAATTGACTTAATTTTTTTTTTTATATTACTTGTTTTTTTTCTTCTTTAATTCAAATGCCACAGAAAAGCTTATAAAGGAGAGATGGCAGAAATAATATTACGATAGAAGGTAAAAAGATCTCTGTATCAAAGTAAAACCCTATGAATCCATAGGAACCCTATGCAAAATAAAATTTTTGTGCTTCGAATATTTTTTGTTTATATAGTTGGGTACTTAGTAGTAAAATAAAAAAAATTTAAATCATTTAACTTAAAAAAATGAATGAAAATTATTTATAAAGGACTTTCTGCAATATAGTGAAAAAAAGTAGGAATTGACTTTTTTTTTATTTTACTTGTTTATTATATATTATCATAATTATGTTGTAAATATTCGAATATAAGATTGGGAAAATTTTCTTAGTTCGAATATCTGAAACATTGTAATCAATCGAGGTAGATATCAACATAACAATTATTAATTTTTGGTAGGTTAAAATGTATCTATATATATTTGATATATTTTATGCTTAAATTAATGTGACAGATTTAAATCTAAATAAATTTGTAGTCAAAGTTAAGGTTTTTTGTTTTTTGTAATTTTTCTGGATCATCTTTACTGATTGTGTTTAAAACACTATAAAATGATTTTATAAAGGGATATGATTTTAATCGCACTATATGTATACATATATTAAATTTAGTTTTTTATAAGTTAAAAAGGATTTTAATTAAAAAATTTTAATAGTTTAAATCGATACTAACTGACAATTTAAATGCGATTTTATGAGATTTACAGAAATTATTCTGAGTAATTTATATTATTTTTTACTATATATTATCATAATTACGCTGTAAATATTCTAGTATAAGTTTGGGGAAATTTTCATAGTTCAAAAATCTGAAACATTGTAATCAATCGAGGTAGATAGCAACGGGCACAATCAGCATGAATCTTAACTTTGACCAGGATGAAGCCATCTGTCAATTTTCTGTACAATGTATCAGATAAGTCGAACGTATTTAAGAGGGAAACCACATTGCCCATGCCATCATCTGTTTATTAGCATAATTTCAAAATGAAATTTTTGGTAGTCGTTCTTGCTCTCGTAGCAGCAGTGTTCGCTGATGACGATTATGGTATGTTGTTGATTTCTAATTAATGCTATTTATTAATTAATGCTATTTAGAGAACCAAATGATTCATTATGTTAACTGACTATGTTCAAATCAGGATTCTTGCGAAAAGAAAATCGCATTTTTTTTTTCAATTCCTACTACTAGTTCACACTCTCCCAATATATATATTTATATATCATATAAATATGTGTCTAAATATTTGCCTATATATCTGCCTAAATTTTAAATAATGATATAATAATATAATTTGATTTCGATATGGCAACATAAAAAAATTCTGCTTTTTGTAACTCTTATTGGTATCTGTTATTAATGTTATCATTACTATTGATTCTTATTTTATTTATGTTATAATAATTATTTTTCACATGTTAAAACAGTTATTTTATTATTATTGCTTTTATCATGAACAATGTTTTGTTGTTATGATTGGAAATAATTTGGCGATATTTATGTTAGGCAAATAGACAGGGTGAAGGGTACAGTACCTAATTTTATTTTGCAAATAAGGTTGAGAGAAGAATAATATTTTTTTCTTCAATTCCTACTATTACTTCACACTCTCCCTCTATATATCTTGTTCACATTTTCAATCGTTCATAAAATACTTTTTATTCATCCACTCCAGTTCAAATACATTTTTTAAAAACTTGTAGTGGATGACACTGAATGTGAATACAGTTTTTTCAAATATTAATTCATTCATTAAATTTAATTCATTAATTTTAGTTTTATATGGATAAAAAAAACTTCTCTTCTATAAGATATTTAGTAGGACATAAATTTAGGAATCAATACCGTCAGTGGCGAAGCGTGTAGATCGCTGGAAAGAAATTTCTTTTCCAGATTCCTTTTTCATTCTGGGTTGTAGTCTGAGTGAAGGAGGGAACAAAATGGAAAATGAAACACGTGAATAAATGAGTGAGAGAGAGGGAAAGTGTGTATGTGAGAGAGAGATAATTTTTTCTAACTTAAAAAAATGATTGAAAATTATTTATAAAGCACTTTCTGCAATAGAGTAAAAAAAAGTAGGAATCGACTTTAAAATTTTTTTTTTTATTATTACTTGAGAATCGTTTTATTTTCAAAATTAGAATTTTAGATTCCAAAAAATGGTTTGGATTTTGTTTCTGGAGTCATTAGAAGTCGATATACAATTTGTGAATCACGAGGTATTAAGATACCAAATACATGCACAAAAAAGTTTGAATTTAGTTTTTGAAAACTGTATTTTTCGCTACACCGTCAACTCTGTTATAACCAATTTCAGAATCTCCAGAAATTCAGACTGTATGTTTTGAATGATGTTATGCATACTTTGAACTAACAGATTTTAAATATATTGATTAAGTCATCAATTAGAGGCATTTTTGTTAAAAATTATTACTTATTGACAATGTGTTTCTGTTTTGAATGACTCTACAGGCTGTCGCTATATCTGAGTACAATAGTTACTTAATGAATGTTTATCAAATCAATGGAATAGGGCTTAGTTATTCTTTTAATTGGGATCCTGGTGGCCGAATGGCTAGCGCTGTGGCACTCGGTACCATATTCTTTGGACGGTGCTATGGATGTTTGTAGTGGTTCGGAATCCACTTTAAGCCGTAGGTCCCGGTCATATGACCGTAGAGCGTTACAGAGCCCAATCAGACTTCTCTCACCCCCATCGTTCCCAATCTGTAAAAGGGCAACTCAGCTCTAGGCACAGTGATGTGGGTGTAGTAGTAGTAGCATTCTTTTAATAAGGAGTATTGTAGTAAAATAAGAAAAAATACATAATTTTTAATAATATATATTCATGCAGATATTTTAATGTTCATACTTATCAATTTTTTTAAATCTAATTGAACAATAACATTAAAAAAATCCATAAAAGCCTTCTTTAAAAATGTTGGCTCTTAACGTGGTCGGTTGCTTAATATTATAAATTTCTTAAGTGGTAGATTTTTGACTCGTATTTGATGAATTAAGTTATAAAAAAAAAAAAAAAAAAAAAAAAAATCAAAACTTCGATTTTCTTTTATTAATTTAAATTATAACTGCAACTGTTTTGTACATTCAAGCAAAATTTTAAGCTGTATCTTCAATATTTCGGAAATTATTTAGGTTTTTATTGAAGCCGAAAGAAATTTAAAGAGATATCTGACTGCAAGCGTGGCGTGGTATTTCCTTTACTAGTGTTACAGCCTAAGGGATATTGAATTATTCATTTTATTCTTCTTGATAAAAGAGGATAAAAGGAACTGTACCCGTAACTGACTTGGATTGTTTTTGTTTTCACTGTGAATACATTGTCATTCGAAGTTTGTTCTTAGCTTTCGAGTAAATTTATTCAAAACAAACCATCTCTTACTTCAGGAGTAGGTTTTTATCCTTCAACTTTGAGTTGTTTTTATTTAAATATTTCAATTTTCCATTTACTGGAGAAAATGTTATTTGCTTATTTTGTATTTCTGTTATCAACATGCCAAGACCCCAAATATTTGGTTAGGAAAAGTAAAGTTTTGAAACGACGAGGTTCAAATGCAAAAAATGACAGTAATATTTTTGTAAATTTTTTATCTAATACTGAGAATATACAGAAAGATGTACACTAGAAGTTCATATTAATAACGTATTTCAGGAAATGCCCGACTCGTGGTTCAGTGACAACGTGCGCCGCTGGGGAGGATTCGGGCTGAGGTTCGCGGCTTTGTTGTAGACATTGTTTCAAACAAGTAATATATAAAAAAAAATTTAAGTCAATTCCTACTTTTTTTCTCTCTCTATTGAGAAAGTCCTTCATAAATAATTTTCATTCATTTTTTAAAGTTTTTTTTTAAACCTTCCATTGGTAGATACATGCAACTCAAATCTCAAAAAAACTAAAATGAATGAATTTAATTTAATTACTGAATTAACAATTGAAAAAACTGTATAAGATCAAGTATCATTTACTACACGTTCAAAAAAATGTATTTGAACTTGAGTGGATGGGTAAAAAGTATTTTATGAAAGATTAAAAATATGAACAAGATATATATAGGGAGAGTGTGAGCTAATAGAAGGAATTGGAAAAAAAGAGGAGTATCGTGAGGCTTTTGTGATGTTAGTTGGATTATCTGGGAGGAGTCTTCCATACGATTTCCCCTAATAGTCCTCCTGGAAAGCATTGCCCACCTTTTACACTGACCGGAGCCAAGTCAGACTTTCTACCTACGTGTGCTCCAGCACAACAGAAGCTTCCCTCAAACTTTTCCTCTCTCCATGAGTAGATGACCCATGGGTCGTTCGTCCTATACTGGTGTTTAAAGGTGTTTTTTTCGTATACCGGATATGACGTCATATATTTTCTCTCTCATTTTTCTCGAAAACCATGGGTAGTAGAGTTACAGATCTTCGGGCATTTTTTATATATTCCAAACAACGAATCTGGCTGTGCAGAGTTTGCCCGGTCTTGCTGGGATACCCTGTATTAATAATCATAGATAAAAACAATTCAATATTCGACACACATGATTTATTTAAAATGGAAAGCAGAGTTTGAAAAAATATTTCCTAATTAATTTGGAAAATTAATAAGACAAATTTGATACGAGTACGCTTTGAGTCGTATCAAATGAATAACAACAATTCGTAAAATTTCGTAATTCGTAAATAAAAACATAAAGAAATTTTCGAGTTCATTTAGATATAAAAATATTCGTTTTTTAATATTTTTAAAAATTTGGAAAATATTTAACCTAATACATCCTACTATATGAGTTGGAACAGATCAAAGTTATTTTCCTTCTGAAATATAAATTTACTCAAAAGCAATCTTAAAATTATTATTATCTCAATTATAATTCTATGGCATTTGTTTTTCTTCCCTTATCCTTTAAAATGGTTAAGAAACTATATTTATTTTCAAGATTATTTCCTAATGCGAAAACGTTTTTATTGTAAGGAGTTTAATAAAATTGTACGTTATATCAGTTTTAAAATTTATTGTATATTATACTTGTATTATACTATACGAAATTATACTTGTATTTCGTAATTGGAATCATTTTATTCTTCTTTCACATTAAAACGAGAGAAATCATTTCATTTATTGAATTTTAGCACCAAATATTATTAATTTATTAATAATACAAAGTAATTTTAATCCTTTTTTCAATTCCTACTATGAGTTCACACTCTCCCTATGTATATTTATATATCTTATTCAAATTTTCAATCGTTCATAAAGTAATTTTTGTTCATCCACTCAAGTTCAAATATATTTTTTTGAACTTGTAGTGGATGACATTGGATGTTTCAATGACAGTTTTTTCAAATATTCATTCATTTATTCAATTTAATTAATTCATTTTAGTTTTATATGGGAGAAAAAAATTTCTCTTCTATAAGATATTTAGGCAGGATATAAATGTAGGAATCAATACCGTCAGTGGCGAAGCGTGTAGAAATTTTTTTTTTTCAATTTATTTTTTCATTTCATTTTCATTCATTCTTATTTTTTGTAGAATAAATGAGTGAGAGAGTTAATTGTTAGAAAAATGAATAGAAAACGAATAAATAGTAACAAACAAAATTAATGGTAAAACACCTTATACAGAGGGGGCCTGAATGGCCGAGTGGCTAGCGCTCTGGCGCTCGGTACCACAGGTTTCGGGTTCGAGTCCCGGCGGTGCCATGGATGTTTGTAGTGGTACGGAATCCACTTTAAACTGTAGGTCCCGGTCTAATAGGATCGTAGAGCGTTGCAGAGGTATTGTGACTAAGCGTACGTGGCTTATCTTCAAGTTACACTCGCCCCCTGGGTCATGCAAAGTGAGTACGTCTATGCAGCGCTTGCCTTAAGGCATCCATGACCAAGCTGTCTAAATGTTTCCCAGCTGCATTAGAAAGAAAAAACACCTTATATAGAAAGGAAATTCGCTTTTTCAACGAAGGAAATTCGAAATTTTATCAACCACTTAACAGTGTGATTCTGTCATATGTGTATACATATTTATATTAATTGTAATTAGTTAATAAAAAGTAACTAAAATAAAAATTTTCTTTGTTGATCTAAGTAAGAATTTTTTTTTTTTTTACAATAGTAAGTTAAAAGATAGTGTTTATTGTTTGCATTTTCCATTCAATTCAAATGATTAACAAGTAAGTCAATTCTTACTTTTTTTCACTATACTGCAGAAAAGTCCTTTACAAATAAAGTTGAAATTTTCCTCTTACATCTGGGGCCATCTATTGGTAGATACATGCAACTTAAATAAAAAAAATTTAATTTAATGAATGAATTAATATTTGAAAAAACTATTAACGTCAAGTGTCATCCACTGCAAATTTAAAAAAAATGTATTTGAACTTGAGTGGATGAATAACAAGTAATATAAAATAATAAGTCGATTCCTAATTTTTTTTTTCACTCTATTGCAAAAAGTACTTTATAAATAATTTTCATTCATTTTTTTAAAGTTTATCTGGCGCCATCTATTGGTAGATAAATGCAACTTAAATCTGAAAAAAACTAAAATGGATTAATTAAATTTAATGAATGAATCAATATTTGAAAAAAATGTATTCACATCCAGTGTCATCCACTGCAAGTTCAAAAGAAAAATGTATTTGAACTCGAGTGGATGAATCAAAAGTATTTCATGAACGATTGAAAATGTGAACAAGATATGTAAATATAGATAGGCAGAGTGTGAACTAATAGTAGGAATTTAAAAAAAGCAAGATGTTAAATAGGATTTGTGCTAATCACTAACATTTTCCACCGCAGATATCAAGAGATTAGCGTTGCAAAATCCTGATTTATATGATGGAGACATGGCTGGCATTAACGGACCTTTTGTGAGTATTTTGTTTAATTTTAATAGAAAATTTAATAATTTAAAATTAATTTAATTCATCATGATCAAAAACATATGAACAAAATATAATCTCTGTACTAATTTTTGGATATTAGATTTCTTAAAACATGTTTTATTAAATTTTTATCTAATAAAAATGGTTTCTAGAATATATTTTATATTTGTTTATATTCGTTATATTGTTTTATATACATTTATATTTGTTCTAAGAAGGTTTTGCAATAATACTCGTTATACTTTGAATAAATATTTGTTCATCATTGTTTAATTGCATAAGAAACATGCTTTAAAAATTGTTACAGATATTTCATTTATATATATACTACTGTGTCCAAAAAATAAGACCCGTATTCAATTTAAATTTCCCGGGGATATGGTATTACAATTTTATTTGAAGGCAATTTTTACAATCTTAGACATTTGTGTAAATATAACGTCAAATAATATTTATTAGTGTTTGAGTTACGCTTGGTTTTGCGAGATGCTAAAACTGATTCCGATGATTTTTGAAATGTCTCTTCAATCGGCTCAAAACAGTTTTCCCGGAGTGCTCATTTGAGTTTAGGGAATAACCAGAAGTAAGACGATGCTCAGTTAGTTCAGACATTTCAAAAATCGCCGGAATCAGTTTCAGCGTCTCACAAAGCCAAGCGTAACTCGAACACTCATGAATATTCTGACGTGAAGTTTCACAGAGATGCCAGGGACAGTGCCAGCAACCTAAAAAAGAAAAAAAAAATAGAAATTACATATGCCCGGAAAAGTATACTTACTTAAAGGATACTTTATCGGTTGCCTTATTATTTCTAATAATACAAAAGTATAGAATAATAATAATAAAATAATAAAAATCAGTAACAAAACAATAATAAGAAATAATAATAACTATAAAATAAATAATACGAAGAGTAGTATTAAATTTGGAAATGAAGGAAATCCGAAACACTAATCAAATCTTTTCTTATTGCATTATTGTTTTTTAAATCTTTACTTTGCAAAACACATGCAATTGTAAAATTTTGCAATAATAATTTGTAATATTGGGATAATCGTAATTATATTGTAATTAATTATAATAATAATAACAAAATAATGTTTAATACTAATCTGCAATATTTTATTAATAATTGTAACCATAATTTATAATGTTCGTCCAAAATTAGTATTAAAATATCCGACATTAAATTTGTAAATTTGTTTGAGTTTATCCATCGAAAACTTTATTGTGAATCTTATTTAATTATATTAGAATATTTGGTATCCATTATTTCCGATACTATAAAGGATAACATTCTATTATAATAGTATTTAAATAAAACGTTATTTCCGATAACATACTGTTGTGCCCAAAAAGTAAGACCAATTATTTTTTTTTCAAAAACTTATTACTTACTTATTCTTCCAAATTTATTTCATCACCTTGAAAGTAATTCCCTCCGGACATAATGCACTTATGCCAACTTTGTGGGAATGAACGATATGGGTTTCAATTTTGGCGAAAAACTCACGAAGAATCAATGCTGTATGAGCTGGCGCATTTAGTATTTTCGGTACCCATCGAGATTTGACGCGTTTGAGGCCCAAAATGGAATCGACCTATCTTTTTGAAATTAAAACATCATCAGCAAGGTCTCTAATAATAAATCGACGGTCTGCAAGCACCAAATCTTTAATTTTTCGACGTGAGCTACGTCGGTTGAGGTTGGTGGTCGACCGGAGGGCTCTTCGTGTTCAACGCGTTCTCTGCCTTCTTTGAACTGTTTAAAAACCAAGCGTAAAAAACAGAAAAAAAACCAAGCGTAACTCGTACTAATGCATATTTTGACATGAAATTTCACACAGATGTCAAGGACAGTGCCAAAAACCTTAAAAAAAAAAAAAAAAAATTGTAATATCATATGCTCGGGAAATTTAAATTGAAAAGTGGTCTTACTTTTTGGACACAGTAGTATAATAAGAAGAGGCACCAACCAAAATTTTTTAAAATTGCCTTTTATTAATCTTTTGTGATTTGCTTTAATACACATTTTGAATATTTCAGGACGCAGAGCGAAATGCCATTCCTGGAGATAACTACAGATGGCCTGGTGCACAAGTTCCCTACGTCATTGACTCATCTCTAGGAGGTAAGGATCACTCCTTTTCCCCTTATCCTTGATTGTAAAATTTTTATTTAGATACATACATTATAGCGGTTTATATAGATGCGGCTTTTCTAATGGTCGTCGTAAGTTAATTTCTTTAAAAAGTGGTATTATAAGAATTGTTTTGGTAAAAAAAAAATCATAAGATACAGGGACTAAGTACGGTAATAGGGTAATAGATAGTACGACGAAATCTAGAAGAAGATTGTCAAAAAGGGTCATACTAGCCGGGAACTTGTCTTTTAAATTCGTTCATAGCATTATGGCTGATATTTTGACCATGAAGACCGTTGCCACAGCAAGCCTCTGAAGACATGTTTCCCGATCTTCAATAGGACTGGAACTGCTTGAAACACATAATAACTGGTGACGAGTCATGGGTTAATTGGTATGACATGCAAATAAGCTAACAGTCTACGGAACGATGCTTCGAAAGTGAGCCACATCCTCAAAACCTGTGTCAAAGTCGAGAGAATATCAAGGTCCTGGTGAGAGCTTCTTTTGATTGTCGTGATTCCGTCAAGAAGTGAATAAGGAATACTACAGGGTATTCCTATCCGTCAGATTTGTGGAAAGACATTCCATGGATTTGGATAATTTTTTTTGTCAATCCTCAACGGAGGGAAAAAAACCCACCGAATTCACCTGGCAGAGTAACAGGTGACTTTTTCCTCTACCTAAAATTAAAATGACCACTTGGACGAACGCATTTTGATTCGACTGAGGCCGCAAAAGAGAATTTGCTAATTGAACTGAAGGCCATGCCTCAATCAGTCAATCAGTCCTCAATCAGTCTGTATTGAGAATTGGATCAGATGGGCCCTACTTTGAAGAACCGTCTTTAATTTTGTATGTTTTATAATAACAATTCCGGACACTTTTTACACAGAATGTATACGGTTATTAATACTGAAATAATTTTCTACATGGGAATCTGAAGAAATATCTTTTCCTTTAATCATCTCAAAGACTGCTTAAAGTCAAAGAAAGTTTTATTCTTTATCGTTACTTCTGCTGTCGCTTGCTAGCGACTAGTTGTGTCAGGTGGTTTAGTGTTGTTGGCGTCTGGAAACAATACTCTTTCTCTTTATATTAATTTATTTACAATATCAACAATACTTTAAGTACAATACTTCAATACACATGGTATCCTAATCCTCTTAAACAATATCAATTCTATTTTATACTAAAAAAATCGTAAACACATCACATTCATCACATGCGGTCCCTGACCGTGATACTCCCTCAGTCGCTCCTAGCGTTCTGCCTCATCATCTCAAAATCAAACGCTCGTACTTATCTGTTATCAGTTACTGGCCACAGTGGCGACCTCTCGCGATTACCTAATTATAGTTAAACCTTACACTTCCTTTCTTTTATTTTAATGCATCCTAATAAACGAAATTCATTCTTTTGCAATACTTTACACATTCCCCCCCCGTTTAAAAACAATTTAGAATTGTTTGTTTGTTACATTCAACAGTTTTTTACAATTCCTTCTATTAGCTCACACTCTCCCTATATATATCTTATTCAAATTTTCAATCGTTCACAAAATACTTTTTATTCATCCCCTCAAGCTCAAATACATTTTTCTTTTAAACTTGCAATGGATGACACTGGATGTGAATACAGTTTTTTCCAAATATTAATTCAGTAATTAAATTTAATTAATTAAGTTTAGTTTTATTTTACATTTAAGTTGCATATATCTACCAATAGATGGCACCAGATAAACTTTAAAAAAATGAATGAAAATTATTTATAAAGGACTTTTCTGCAATAGAGTGAAAAAAAAAAAGTAAGAATTGACTTAAATTTTTTTTTATATATATTACTTGTTTTTTCAGAATTGGAAACATTTCTTGCATTTTTCTCTCTTTGAACAGGCGGTGTTCCAAGCTACATCCAGCAAGCTTTCCAAAACTACCACACCTACACTTGCGTGCGTTTCGTCCCGAAAACTAACCAGAGGGACTACATCAATATATTTCACGGACAGGGGTATGCATACTAATCCAATGTTTTTCATTCTAAAGATCCCCCCTTCCTTCAAAAGGTTGCCTTGACCACTTAGAAAGACAGAGGTATTACCGTTTGAACTTAACAGAAAAAATCTCCTCCCTTACCGGGGAACAATCAGCCCTTCTTCAAAAGTCAGAATCATTTTAATGGTTTATCTCAAAACCGATATACTACCTGTATACAAAAAGTAGGACCAGTTTTCAATTTAAAATTCACGGGGCTTACGGAATTTCAATTTTTTTCTTTTTTAAGTTGCTGACACTGTCCTTGACATCTGTGTGAAATTTCACGTCAAAATATTCATTAGTGCTTGAGTTACGCTTGGCTTTGTGAGACGCTGAAACGGATTCCGGCGATTTTTGAAATACCTGAATTCATTGAGCAAAGAACTTGCATTACATTTTGTTTGCGGAAACGTATAGAATGTTACAGAAGGCTTTCGGTGAATATTCCTATATGGGAAAGGAATGTTTAGAAGTGGTATAAACAGTTCAAAGAAGGCAGAGAACTTGTTGAAGACGAAGAGCCCTCTGTTAGACCATCCACCTTAACCGACGAAGCTCACGTCCAAAAAATTAAAGGTTTGGTGCTTGCAAACAGTCGATTTACATTTAGAGACCTTGCTGATGATGTTGGAATTTCAAAAGGATCGGTCCATACTCAAACACGTAAAATCTCTATTGGTACCGAAAATACTGAACGCGACAGCTCACATATCTTACCACAACCACCGTATTCACACCATGCGACTTCTGGCTATTCCCTAGACTCAAAAAGATCACTCCGGGGACACATTTTGAGTCGACTGAAGAGATTCAACATGAGTCGGCGCGCGCTTGGAGGGCCATCCCTGCCGATGACTTTTTTGCATGCATTGAGAACTGGAAAAAAAAGTTGGTATAAGTGCATTGTAATAATTGGTCTCACATTTTAGCCACAATAGTAAGACCAAGCAGTAATTCTTCACGTTTGAAAGCAATACATGAAAGTGCAGGCGTTTTAATTTTTATCTAAACTGCGGAAACCTGTTTGATGAATGGTACTCAAAATGTGCAATGTTACGTAGACACTGGTATGCATATAATCCATCATTTAAAGTGGCTAACTAGTGTCGAGAAATTTGTGCATAAACGGAATCATGAAAATATAATGATTACTGATATACTCTCATTGAAGTTCTGAAAAAGGATTTTAGCGAAAGTTTCACCTAGATGCTTCTATGGCAATTAAAACCATAAAAATAAAATGTGTGTGGAAATTACGTATGTTGGTAATTTCGTGTATGAGGTAAATAATAATAAGTTAAAGTGCAATCAAATTTCCAAAGGTAAAGCACAAAATGAAAGGATGAAATAAGTATAAGTAAGTATTCAAAATAAAAGGGCACATATGCATTTATCAACAATTCTTATTAAAGAAATACATGTAATTTATTAGATTATTTTATATTGAAATACAAATGAATTGATCATTATACTCGTTATTCAGAAAAATAAATAATCTGCTTTTCATTACTGAAATACCACTGTGTCCAAAAAGTAAGACCAGTTTTCAATTTAAATTTCCCGGGTGCAGGGTATTTAATTTTTTTTTTTTTTTTAGGTTGTTGGCACTGTTCTTGATATCTGTGTGAAATTTTACATCAAAATATTCATTAGTTCTTGAGTTATGCTTTTGTGAGATGCTGAAACCAATTCCGGCGATTTTTGAAATGTCTCTTCAATCGATTAAAAACGGTGTCCTTGGAGTGGTCTTTCGAGTTTAGGGAATAGCCAGAAGTAGCACGATGCTAAATCAGGTGAATACCATGGTTGTGGAACGATATGAGTTTTATTTTTGGCGATAAAGTCACGAAGAATCAATACAGTGTGAATTGGCGCGTTCAGTGTGTTGTCTCCTTTTTCTGCTCTCGTAAATAAGCACACTTTCAGTTGATATATATAAAGTATTTATTCACATTCCAACAATACGTATTTTTGCAACTGCCCGCCAACCACACTCGCGCTCCTTCTTCTGCCCTTGCTGTTACATTTTCATCCCCGTATAAGCATTCGCCTTATATGGAGTTACAGGAGGAGGAGTTATGGCAGAGCCTCTTGGTCGTAGCGCCATCAATTGTTATTCACAATGACAAATAGTTTACAAGTGTTTTCAGTACCAATCAAAATTTGACGCGTTTGATGCCCAAAACATCTTTTAAAATAGAATTTTGAAATTTCAACATCATCAGCAAGGTCTCTTTTTGTAAATCGACAGTTTGCAAGTACGGAAACTTTTTGAACGTGTTCTTCGTCGGTTGAGGTTGGACGTCGACCTGAGGGCTCTTCGTCTTCAACGCGCTTTCTCCTTTCTTTGAACTGGTTATACCACTTCTAAGCATTTCTTTCCGATATAGGAATGCTCACCGAATGCCTTCTGCAACATTATATATATTTCCGGAAACTAAAGTTAACGCAAGTTCTTTGCTCAATTAATTCAGACATTTCAAAAATCGCCGGAATTAATTTTAGCGTCTCACAAAGCTAAACGTAACTCAAGCACTAATGAATATTTTGAAGTAAAATTTCCGCAGATTTCATGGACAGTGCCAACAACAACCTCAAAAAGAAAAAAAAACTATTAATTTCTGCTTAATGGGAGAAGAAAAAGCTGCTTAAAGCTGCTTTTCTGCTTAAAGGATCTGCTTTGATTTTTATTTCATGGCGTCTAGTGAGTGGAAATCTCCAGGTTTGATGCGACTGTTCTCCAGGTTCTGCAGATCTTATTGATGTATTAGGATAGTAACTGGCAATAAAAGAACTTGATGATGTTTGGAATATTACTATTTGTGAAATGCAATTTTTTTAATACGCTTTTATTAGTTTCCCCTGTATATTTGTTTGTAACTGACTCTTTAGGCTCGATTTTGCCCTACTTTAAGCGATCAGATTTAATTTAAACGTTGAAGACGTATCAAGGACCGACGACACTAAAATATTTTGATAAGTTTATTATCTCATCGTGATTAGGATTGCCAGGATGAGTGATTTTATTTTAACTCATGAAGAGCAATTTAACCCACGTAGAATGAAAGACATTCAACCTACGTGGGACAGTGGCACAACGGATAACGCGCCTGGCTTCGGATCGGGAGATTCCCAGTTCGTATCCTGGCTGGCTCGACATATTCGCATTTAGCATTTGTTTTACTCCCAATTAAATTATTGTAAGAACTATAGTTCCAGTCCTCCGTACAGGGACCTCGTTTAAATATTATAGTTTTATTAACTTTAAAAGCTTGTTTTTTAGTTTTTTTGAACTATAATTTATTTGTCCTATACTCTTCTCAGCAATCCTCGATCATGAGACGACGAGCAGCCCAATAAATAACGACAAAAACAATCACTAAAGGCATTGCCGGTAAAACAAAAAGGAAAACAGTTAAGAACCGTAGGGCATTTGTTGAGGTGTCCTACAGTCATGGTCACGTTGTTGTTGCAAAGGAGGGCAGATATCTGTATTAGCCAGTTCTATTCTATACAGGCCACTCTGTAAGTAGTTATTACCCGTAACATAGGCAAGGATTTTCAGAATTGATATTTCCTGGCCCTAAGCAAATGCTTCCGCTTCATTACAGACGTTAATAACAGTTTTTTGATTGGTGATCTTCCCATCTCCCTCTTCAATGAGCACATACTGTCCACATTCACATCAGCGGCCAATAACTATCTCCGCAGATCTGTACTTGTCTTCCGAGGATGCAGTTTACTCGTACAAGAAATTTGTCTGTCCGAAGTGTTGTCTTACGTTTGCGCCCACATTTATCCTTCCGTTTTGGAGAAACTGTTAACTGTTACTATTGTAAATACTATTAGCAATATTTTATGTGCGATCCGAGACATTTTTCTTTTCATCTAATAGACCTGCAAGGGGTTTTTCTTTCCCTGAGGTATTTAACCTAAGGTATTTAAAAGGTTTGATAGAACAGGCATACAATTGTTATTATTATTGTCTTATTAGTTTTCAAACATGGTCACTAAATAAAAGCGTCTATTTTTGTCTGTCAGATGCTATTCTCATGTGGGAAGAACTGGTGGTCAGCAGCCTGTTTCTCTGGGTAGCGGATGCGCATTCGTGGGAACGGCCATACACGAATTGGGCCACGCTCTCGGATTCTACCATGAGCAGAACAGATCGGACAGAGACGATTATCTTACCATATACCTCCAGAATATCCAGCAAGGTATGTTTGATTTTATCTTCCTCAATTACTTTATTGTATTATGAGAGCATGTTTTATAATCAAGTGTCCACGAATTATTATCTTTTCCTTTATGTGGGCGGCTTGGCTTAGGGCAAGATGATTACGATTCTCGGTTTCTTTCAGAGGTTCCGTAATCTTGGTTAAAGTTAGAGGTGTTGCCCATGATTCCAAGAATTCTTTTTGGGTTCAGTAATCTTGGCTTCGCTAAAAATTTTATCCAACATACACTAGGGATTCTTTATGGGATCCATAATCTTGGTTGGCCTATAGATCTTACCCAGGCTCCAATGATTCTATAGGGGTTCCGTAATCTGAAGATCTTACCAAAGACTCCAATGATTCATTAGAGGTTCCGTAATCTTAGTTTCGTTAGAGGTTTTATCCAAGATACCCCAAGGATTCCGTAATCTTTGCTGGTGTAGAGATCTTACTCAGAGCCGCAAGGATTCTTTAGAGTTTCCGTAATCTGATTACGGATTACCCACTGGCCAAAAGATTCGTTAGGCGTTATGTAGATTGTTACATGGGAGGGGTTCTGATCTGGGTTTTTTGAATTCGTTACACAGTCTGTAAGATTGTTTTATGAGGAGGTCTCTTATAAAGGGTTTTTTAAATATTTATGTAGGAAATAGACCGTATATTTTCCCGGGGGATTAGTTTCTCATTTAATATAAACTTCAAGTTCTCCCCATTTAATTCGGGGAAGCTTTTTATAATAAAATTTGAAATTTACTATAATCTATATGTATTTTATTAATATTTAATGTATGGAATTATTATTATTACTAACTATCTAAAATACAATTCAATTTTGATATATTCGCAATTTTCAAACTGTAATAGATTATTTTGGGTATTGTATGTGATAACGTTTCTTGTAGAATTTGGAATACTTCATTATCATTTATGCTTAGAATTTTCAAACTTTGATATATTGACTTGGCTATTGAATTCTTCATTTATGCCTAGAATGTTCAAACTTTGATATATTCTTTTGGCTACTGAATGTGACAACGTTTCTTGTAGAATTTGGAATACTTCATTCTTCATTTACGACGACATTTATCTTACTTTCGTATATTCTTTTAGAGATTCTTGAACAATCCAATCATCGTGAAGTTCTTGTTCTATTCAACATTGCTATATTCATGTGGCTATTGAATTTGGCCCTTCTTGTAGTATTCCAATCCATTGCTTCCTATATCTCGTGCATTATTCAACATTGGCATATTCCTGAGTTTATTCATCCGTTCTCGAATGTTCACACATGATAAGTTGAAATTTGCAGAGCAGATGTCAGTTTTATTTATTTTTTTTTATTTATGTGGATTTTTTTCGAAATATTTCATTGTTTTCGGTACCAATCAAGATTTGACGCGTTTGAGGCCCAAAACATCTATTAAAATGGAATTTTGAAATTCTTACATCATCAGCAATGTTTCTAATTGTAAACAGACGGTTTGCAAGAACCGAATCTTTAAGTTTTTTTGGACGTGAGCTTCGTCGGTTGAAGTTGCTCGACCAGAGGGCTCTCCGTCTTCAACGTGTTTCTCTGCCTTCTTTGAACTGTTTATACCACTTGTAAACATTTCTTTCCGATATAGGAATGCTCATCGAATGTCTTTCGCAGCATTCTATAAGTTTCTGCAAACAAAATGTAACGCAAGTTCTTTGCTCAATTCATTCAGACATTTCAAAAATCGCCGGAATCAGTTTTAGCGTGTCACAAAACCAAGCGTAACTCAAACACTAATGACTATTTTGACGTCACATTTCACACAGATGTCAAGGTCAGTGCCAGCAATGTAAAAAAGAAAAATATTGAAATTCTATAAGCCCCGGGAATTTTAAATTAAAAATTGGTCTCATTTCTTGGACATAGTGGTAACTCGCCGTCAATTCGAAAAAACGAAAGGTAAACTTCCGTTAGAAAAAGGGAAATAGATGACTATATTGCTTATTAGGAATAATAATCATATACACACGGTTACTACGGAATTTTTTATGTATCATGTCATTTGGTTTTTTAATTTATTTAAGATTAAAATTTTTTTTACTATAAATAAAAGCATCTCCGAAATTATATTTTTCCCTTATTACGCCGCTCTGCAAATATCCACAACCACCGTATTCACTCCATGCGACTTCTGGCTATTCTCTAAACTCAAAAGACCACTCCGGGGACATTGTTTTGAGTCGATTGAAGGGACACTTCAATAATCGCCGGAGTCAGTTTTAGTGTCTCACAAAATCAAGCGTAACTCAAGAACTCATGAATATTTTGACGTCCGATTTCCCACCGATGTCAAGGACAGTGCCAGCAACCTAAAGAAGAAAAAAAACCAAATTGAAATACCATAAGCCCCGGGAATTTTAAATTGAAAACTGGTCTTACTTTTTGGACACAGTAGTACTACATCAGTGAGTTTTTAGCCTTCAACTTAGAATTTTTTAAAATATTTCAATTTTCCATTTACTGGAGGAAATTTTATTTGTTGACTACACTAATGAATATGTTGACGTCATATTTCACACAGATGTCAAGGCCAGTGTCAGCAACCTAGAAAAAAAAAATTGAAATTCCATATGGCCGAGAAATTTAAATTGAAATCTGGTCTTACTTTTTGGACACAGTAGTATACAGGACACTGAAACCCTCTTCGCTTCCCATAGGCATGGAATTCAACTTCTCCAAGCTGAGCCCCTCCCAGAACATCCTGTACACGACCTTTGACTACGGATCCATCATGATCTACGGCAACGACGCCTTCTCCAAGGACGGAAGGAGTCCCACCATGGTCGCCAAGAACGGACAGAGGCTGCTCAACCCCTTCGACAAGCAGACCATGACACAGTCAGATGTCACCCGCGTCAAGAAGATGTACAACTGCTAGTGAACGGATGTGTTTTTAATAAAAGAAAATCTTTAAATCATAGTTCAGTTTTTTGCTTTAAATTCAGTTTTCTATTACTTGTCCTCAGCTATTCTATACTACTTTAGTACTTCTCAAAGAAGCATTCTTCGTTCAGCAGCACCGTACATGCGTTTGGCGGGGAATTGCACTGATATTGTTTGTTACTATTTATTCACTTTGTATTTTTTAATTTATGAAGCTGATGGTGGTCTTTAATTTCTCATTCTATCCATCTCTTGCAATGCTTCATTATTGCAAGGAACCTTTCCGGTGAGTTTCGAGCAGTCCAGTTCGTCAATGAATAGTCCATCTAATGATTTCACACGGCTCAAGGCGACATATGCTTGACCTGCTGCGAAGACTTATATATTACTGCATAATCTACAGTGCTACCTTGCATCTTAAGTACTGTTGAGGCCCATGATAGTATTGAGGGTGGCATTCTTCTTTCAGCAGTACCGTAGCTGCGTTTGGCCGGGAATTGCACTGATATTGTTTGTTACTATTTATTCGCTTTCTAATTTTTTTTTCGATTTTAATTCATGAAGCTGATGGTGGTCTATAATTTTTCATTCTATCCATCTCTTCTAATGCTTCATTATTGCAAGGAACTTTTCCGGTGAGTTCCGAGCAGTCCAGTTCTTCAATGAATAGTCCATCTAATGATTTCACACGACTCAAGGCGACATATGTTTGACCTGCTGCGAAGAGTTATATATTACTGCATAATCTACAGTGCTACCTTGCATCTTATGTACTGTTGATGCCAATGATAGTGTTCGATAGCTCTCACACACAAATAAACTCAATTACAATAGACACGAAGTGGACTATATTAATTAATCTCCTTTATTTAGGCAGCCATCACACTCGAGGATGGACTGGCCATACGACCTCTCTCTGGGGTTACACTTATTGAACTCTTTTATTTAGGCAGCGATCACACTCGAGGATGAACTGACCATTTAGGCACAACCTCTGGACTCTGGGGTTACACTTATTGAACTCTTTTATTTAGGCAGCCATCACACTCGAGGATGAACTGACCACACGACCTCTCTCTGGGGTTACACTTATTGAACTCTTTTATTTAGGCAGCCATCACACTCGAGGATGAACTGACCACACAACCTCTCTCTGGGGTTACACTTATTGAACTCTTTTTATTTAGGCAGCCATCACACTCGAGGATGAACTGACCACACAACCTCTCTCTGGGGTTACACTTATTGAACTCTTTTATTTAGGCAGCCATCACACTCGAGGATGGACTGGCCACACGACCTCTCTTTACACATATTGAACTCTTTTATTTAGGCAGCCATCACACTCGAGGATGGACTGGCCACACGACCTTTTATTTAGGCTCTCTGGGGGGTTACACTTATTGAACTCTTTTATTTAGGCAGCCATCACACTCGAGGATGGACTGGCCACACAACCTCTCTCTGGGGTTACACTTATTGAACTCTTTTATTTAGGCAGCCATCACACTCGAGGATGGACTGGCCTCTGGGTTACTCTCTTTTACACTTATTGAACCTTTTTATTGATTTAGGCAGCCATCACACTCGAGGATGGACTGGCCACACGACCTCTCTCTGGGGTTACACTTATTGAACTCTTTTTATTTAGGCAGCCATCACACTCGAGGATGGACTGGCCACACGACCTCTCTCTGGGGTTACACTTATTGAACTCTTTTATTTAGGCAGCCATCACACTCGAGGATGGACTGGCCACACAACCTCTCTCTGGGGTTACACTTATTGAACTCTTTTATTTAGGCAGCCATCACACTCGAGGATGAACTGACCACACGACCTCTCTCTGGGGTTACACTTATTGAACTCTTTTATTTAGGCAGCCATCACACTCGAGGATGAACTGACCACACAACCTCTCTCTGGGGTTACACTTATTGAACTCTTTTATTTAGGCAGCCATCACACTCGAGGATGGACTGGCCACACGACCTTTCTCTTTGGTTACAGTGGTTCAACTCCCCTTTCTTACATTGCTTTCTCTCTCGTCATCTCACCCCCTGCCAGACACCCCCACAGACAGGATGTTTACGGGACATAGGGCGTTGACTTCCCCTATGCACGGGGACCTGGGTTTCGACGCAACAGATAGTATTGATGGTGACATTCTTCTTTCAGCAGTACCGTAGCTGCGTTTGGCGGGGAATTGCACTCATATTGGCTCTATTCTGTGAACACCATTATAGCCAAAGTTAACAATGACTGATGGAATGTCTTGTTCATGCTTTTGCATGCGGCGGAAATTAAGCCAATGAATTTCGGAGATGAATTCAATCGCACCATTAACCAAACCCTTCCTCACATCAATATTTGATCTTAACATCAACTTGGCTCTAATTCTGCAGGAAGACCACCAGTTTTATTGATGTCAGTTAATTAAATTTAATGAATGAATTAATATTTGAACAAGTAATATAAAGAAAAAAATTTAAAGTCAATTCCTACTTTTTTTCCCACTATACTGCAGAAAGTCCTTTATAAATAATTTTCATTCGTTTTTTTTTAAAGTTTTTCTGGCTCCATCTATTGGTAGAAAACTAAAATGAATAAATAATTGGTAGGCTAAAAAAAAACTAAAATGAATTAATTAAATTTAATTACTCAATTAATATAAAAAACTGCATTAACATCAAGTGTCGTTCACTACAAGTTTAAAAAAATGTATTTGAACCTGAGTGGATGAATAAAAAGTATTTTATGAACGATTGAAAATGTGAACAAGGTATATAAACGTATATAGGGAGAGTGTGAGTGTAATAGTGGGAATTGGAAAAAAGAACTTGCTGTCTATTTGGAAAGTCATTTAAGTTGATGATCACATAACATCATAAAAAACGAATTATTCAATCTACTCGTAACAGTCACTGAAATTGTTTTTTTTTTTTCTTTTTCAAAATGGTTTATTCAACTAATAAGAAAAGTTGCGCAACAAATACAGGAGAAATGGACATTAATACTGGGCATGGATTAGTACTAGAAATGCATTAGTATTGGACTGGGTAATTTTTATCTTCCCTCCAAATCATATTTTGAGGATAAAAACGACTAAAGATACTTGATCTGAGGAAAAAAAAGACTACATGAATCGGAATGACTGGATATGCCTCATTGAATTTGTAAATTGACAAAGTACAATTAGAAGAACTACAAGTGTATTCAAGTCAAGAAATATCTCGTATCTACATAGGAACGATCACAATAAATCTGAGAGCTGGAAAGTCTCTTCCTAGAACTCGAAAAATATGGGAAGTAAGTGGTAAATCTTATGTGAAAAACTCCCACATTGACGCCTTAGAGTACAGTCGTCTCGTGCCGTAGCAAAACAAATGTGTTGCTACGATAAATACAAAAGGCAGTCAGTTATAAATTATTCTCAGTAACGCTGAATCTGCTAGTGTCAATAACTAATACGTCATTTGGAAACACAACACGGCATAATAATAATAATAATAACAATAAGTAGGGCCTAGATTACCGAGTGGCTGGCGCTCTGGCCCTCGGTACCACAGGTGTCGGGTTCAAGTCCCGGCAGTGTCATGGATGTTTGTAGTGGTTCAGAATCAACTTTAAACCGCAGGTCCAGGTCTAACAGGATCGTAGAGCATTGCGGGAGTAGTGTTACTCCGCTTAGTAGTGTTACTCTGGAGCTTTTCGTCAAGCTACACGCACCTGCTGGATAGTGTTAACTTAGCAACGTCGGTGCAGCGCTTGCTGCAAGGCATCCAAGAAAACTGTCTAGGTGTTTGCCAGCTGCATTAGAACAAAAAAATAATTCATTCTGAGTAACGCTGAATTTGCTAATGTAAATAACTTTGGACTACAATGCACGACCTTTAGAAACAGCTAACAATAAAAGCTTTAACTTTTATTATGAGTTACTCAATAGAAGAATACTTGCTTGGTTGAAGGTTTTGGTTGGCTTAATAAAAATGTTAGTTAATCAAAAATTTTCCTAATTAAATTATCTCTCGTAGTTTTCTGTCTATTTCAAATATTTGACGTGACATTTCCATAAGTGTCAAATATTAAAAAAATTCCGTGATAAACTGAATTAAAAACAAAACTATCCTGACATTTTGAAATTAAAATAATTAATTTCAGAAGTAATTGTTTTTTTTATTCTTGCCTCTCCCTATCTTAATACGCACTCATTATAGTAATTGTTACCTAATTAATATATTTATTGTGAGGTTTGAGTAATTGCTACTAACTAAAATACTTATTCGTCGCTCTTAAAAATGTTTTGTTTTTGTACATTCTAACAAAACAAACCTGCCGTTTCATACGTTTAAACTTCTTGAATAATTAACATGAAACTGTTTTTTTAAAAAAGTATGAAATGCACTAATTAAGGTCATCGTAGAATAATTAAATTACAAATGAGTCCATCGATTAAATTTTTAAATTTTAAGAACACTTATAATTATAAAAAAAAATGCGTGGGATGCATATAAGAATCTGTTTCAATTGAATAAATTTTTCGGTATACTATTACAGATTAACTTAGAATTTAAAAATAAGAGAAATTAGTTCCTGTCTTAGTTATCACAAGTCAAGATACTATTGTTCCCAAAGAGTAAGACCAATTACTTCTCTTCAAAGACTCTTCATTCAATCTTCCAGATTTATTTCATCGCCTTCAAAGTCATCCCCTCCGGACACAAGCCACTTGTGCCAACTTTTTTTTTCCAATCCTCGATGCATGCGGAAAAGTCATCGGTGGGGATGGTCTTCAAAGCGTCAGGCGATTCACGTTGAATCTCTTCAGTCGACACAAAACGGTGTCCCCGGAGGGGTCTTTTGCGTTCAGGGAATAGCCAGAAGCCGCATGGTGTGAATATGCGTTTCATTTTGGGCTAAAATGTCACGAATAATCAAAGGTTCTTGAGCTGGCGCATTCAGTGTTTTCGGTACCCATCGAGATTGGACGCGATTGACACCCAAAATGGAATGGACCGATCCTTTTGAAATTACAAAATCATCTGCAAGGTCTCTTATTGTAAATCGACGGTTTGAAAGCACCCAATCTTTAATTTGTTGGATGTGAGCTTCGTCGGTTGAAATGGAGGGTCGACCAGAGGCTCGTCTTAAATGCGTTCTCTGCCTTCCTTGAACTGTTTATACCGTTTCTGAGCAGTTCTTTCTGATATAGGCATGCTCCACGAAGGCCTTCTATAACATTCCATACATTTCCGCAAACAACATTGAATATAAGTTCCTTGCTCAATACATTTCAAAACTTGCCGGAATCAGTTTCAGCGTCTCACAAAGCCAAGCGTAACTAATGCATATTTTGGCGTCAAATTTCATGCAGATATCAAGGAAAATACCAAATTCCCGGGAAATTTAAATTGAAAATTTATCTTACTTTTTGGACACAGTAGTATTACACGATTACCTTAGACTTTTAAAATAGTAGACAATAGTTCATGTCTCAGTTTCCACAAATCGAGATATTACTACAGTAGCAAAGATATTTATGAACAAGTAATATAAAAAAAAATTGTTCAAGTCAATTCCTACTTAGGTCAACAAAGAAAAATTTGATTTCAGTTACTTTTTATTAAATAAAAAAGTCTCATTCTTCGACGAGACTCGATCCGAAGGCATGAAGATTCTACTTTGAAGCTGCGCCAACCTTGCCGTTGGAAGACAAGTTTCTTCTTTCATTATGTTGCACAAAGTCCTTTATAAATAATTTTCATGCACTTTTTCAAGTTCCAAAAATTCTCTCTCTCTCTCTCCCACACACACACTTTCCATCTATCTCGCTCATTTATTCGCATGTTTCATTTTCCGTTTTGTTCCCTCCTTCACTCACACTACAACCCACAATGAAAAAGGAATCTGAAAAATAAATTGTTTTCCAGCGATCTGCACGCTTCGCCACTGACGGTATTGATTCCTAAATTTATATCCTGCTCAATATCTTATAGAAGAGAAACTTTTCTTTCTTTTATAAAACTAAAATTAATTACTGAATTAATATTTGCGAAAACTGTAATAATAACACCAAGCGTCATCCACTACAACTTTCAAAAAAATGCATTCGAACTTGACTGGATGAATAAAAAGTATTTTATGAACGATTGAAAATGTGAACAAGATATATAAATATAGAGAGGGAGAGTGTGAACTAATAGTAGGAATTGAAAAATAATTCGTATTCTGTTGCTACTGTTACAAATAAAGAATCCCTAATAATAATCCCACTAATAAAGAATCGGTAATCGAGAACATCCCATCAGTTATCGATCCCAATAACCCCCACGTCGAAAGATAGAAGCAATAAAGCACATTGTAATTTCTGGGTTCTAGATTTTATCCGTTTGGTTGCTAGGCAACCACTGCGATGTCGGGACGGAACAACCTTTTAACATGATCTTCTCACGCATTAAGAGATCCTATCTGGATTGAGGTGATGGGCTGTTTCATGCGCCCGGTGCATGCTGGGTAAAAGCTATTTGCATTTTAGTGCTCTTCGCTATTCAATGAGTGATAGTTTCGTCAACCAGTTAAGCGAAATTTGGTCAAGTTTTGAATTTTAATGAACCCAAATGGAATGCATAATGTACAAATGAGTCTTTTAATGTTGCTTACTAAGTTAATACTAAATCCAACGTGCATGAAATATTCAGTTCCAACCCATGAACTGTATTAAATATAAAATAAGTACATTATTCCGAAAATATTCAAACTGTGAATATTTGATTATTAGCGTAAATAAAACAAAATGAATTAAATATATGTAAAGCATCCCGAAGCAGTTTTGCATATTACCGTGTCCCAAAAGTAAGACCAATTTTCAATTTCAATTTCCCGGGCATTTTCCCTTCTTTTTTAGGTTGCTGGCACTGTACTTGACATCTGTATGAAATTTCACGTCAAAATATCCATTAGTGTTTGAGTTACGCTTGGCTTTGTGCGATGCTCAAACTGATTCCGGGGTTTTTGGAAATATCTGAATTAATTGAGCTAAGAACTTGCTTGCAATTTCGTTTGCGGAAACGTATAGAATGTTGCAGAAGGCATTTGGTGAGCATTCCTATATCGGAAAAAAATTTTTACAAGTGGAATAAACAGTTCAAAAAAGGCAGAGAACGCGTTGAAGACGAGGAGCCCTCTGGTCGATCCTCCACCTCAACCAACGAAGCTCACTTCCAAAAAATTAAAGATTTCGTGCTTGAATACCGTCGATTTACAAATAAAGTCATTGCTGATGATGTTGGAATTTCAAAAGGATTGGTCCATTCCATTTTGGGCCTCAAACGCGTCCAATCTCGATGGGTACCGGAAACACTGAATGCGCCGGCTGACACTGCATTGATTTTTCTTGACTCTTTCGCCAAAATTGAAACCCATATCATTCCACAACATCCGTATTCACACCGTGCTACTTCTGGCTTTTCCACGAACCCAAAAGACCTTCTCGGGAACACCGTTTTGAGTCGATTGAGGAGTTTCAAGGTGAATCGGCGCGCGCTTTGAAGGTCATTCCTGCCGATGACTTTTTAGCATACATTGATGATTGGAAAAAGCAGTTGGCATAAATGCATCGTGTCCGAAGGAATTTACTTTGAAGGCGATGAAATCAATTTGGAAGAATAAATAGAGTTTTTGAAAAAAAAATTGGGCACTGTAGTATGTTCTAGTCGGCGTCCCCTTGTGATTTTTAAAGTGAGGAAAGTACATTCTTTTTCAAGGCTGAGCATAAATTGAATCCAATTAATTGGTTTCCGAAGAAGAGTAATCCGATAATTACGTAATCTACAACTGTGATGGCAAATTCCTCCAGCGGTTTGTTTGTTGATATTTTATTAGCTCATTATAAACTGGACCTGAAATTCCCATTTACAATTCCTTATGTTGTACACTGTATGCATATTATCATTAATTTTGTAAGATTTTTTTTTTCATTCCAAAAGTTGCACTTTAAAAGAAGATGTTTTTAATGAGAATATTTTGAAAGTAAAGAAGAAAAAAATTAAGAAAAGGAGAAACATTTTTAAAAAGCTATTTTAATGATTATTTCGAAACTAATTTCCATGTACTGAGTTACTTTTCTTTCTTTCTATTGCTTTCCCTTTCGCAGAAAAAAACCAGCTTTTTTTCTTATTAATGTAACTTTTTTCTTTCATAAAAAGCAAAATGGAAAAATGGAAGAAAAAAAAATGTATATAATTTGATGAAAGACTCATCTTTATGCCTCTCCGGTCGAAGTACACTTCCTGCTTTGTCATTTCCGAAACTTAATGAAAAAAAAAAAAAACTCTGGAAAGTTTTTTTTTTTGAAATTGAAGTTTTTTTTCCCCTTTTCTTTGATGTGGAGAGTATTCCCTTCGCTTTATTCCTTCGTTAGAGAAAATATCATTCGGAGAGGCGTATAACGTCCGAAAAAATACAGGAGTTTTCTTCCAGTTCATTTATTTATTTTTTTAATCAATTCCTACTATTAGTTCACACTCTCCCTATGTATATCTCGTTCAAATTTTTAATCGTTCATAAAATACTTTTTATTCAGCCACTCGAGTTCAAATACATTTTTTTTAACTTGTAGTGGATGACACTGGATGTTAATACAATTTTTTCAAATATTAATTCAGTAATTAAATTTAATTAATTCATTTTAGTTTTTTTATGTTTAAGTTGCATGCATCTACCAATAGATGGCGCCAGATGTAAGAGGAAAAGATAATTTTTTCTAACTTAAAAAAAAAATGAATGAAAATTATTTATAAAATACTTTCCGCAATATAGCGGAAAAAAGTAGGAATTGATTTTAAATTTTTTTTTATATTATTTGTTTTTATGTTCACTGACCTACGTGAACATTAGCTCGTTGAAATTTTACGCTGATACAGTTGAAAACTCAAGAAGCACATCGAAACTACCCATGCCAAGAATGCGCACGATAGATCACTATTTTTGTAACTAGTTAGGAAAGAATTCCGATAGGTAGAGAATACTACCGTTAAACTACTGTGCCCAAACAGTAAAACCCATTTTCAATTTAAACATCCCGGGGCTTATGGAATTTCCATTTTTTTTCTTTTTCAAGTTCTTGAGCCTGTCTTTGACATCTGTGTGAAATTTGACGTCAAAATATTCATTAATGTTTCAGTTACGCTTGTCTTTGTGAGACACTAAAACTAATTCCGGCGATTTTTGAAATTGCGTCTGAATTTATTTAGCAAAGAGCTTGCATTACATTTTGTTTGCGGAAAAGTATAGAATGCTGCAGAAGGTATTCGGTGAGCATTCCTATATCGGAAGGACATGTTTACATGTGGTATAAACAGTTCGAAGAAGGCAGAGAATGCGTTGAAGACGAAAAACCCTCTGGTCGACCCTCCACCTCAACCGACGAAGCTCACGTCAAAAAATTAAAGATTCGGTGTTTGCAAACCGCCGATTTACAATGAGAGACCTTGCTGATGATGTTTTAATTTCAAAAAGATAGGTCGATTCCATTTTGGGCCTCAAACGCGTCAAATCTCGATGGGTACCGAAATCACTGAACGCGCCAGCTCACATTGAAGTGATTCTTCGTGACTTTTTCGCCAACATTGAAACCCACATCGTTCCACAGCCACCGTATTCACACCGTGAGACTTCTGGCTGTTCCCTAAACTCAAAAGATCATTCCGGGACACCTTTCTGAGTCGATTGAAGACATTCAACTTGAATTGCCGCGCGCTTTGAAGGCCATCGCTGCTGAACACTTTTTAACATGCATTGAGGATTGGAAAAAAAGTTGGCGTAAATGCATTGTGTTCGGAGGGAATGACTGCGAAGGCGATGAAGTAAATGTGGAAGAATAAATAAAGAATTTTTGAAAAAAAAAAATTGGTCTTACCTTTTAGGCACAATAGTATGTTCTATTTGTCGTCACCTTGTGATTATTAAAGTGAGGAAAATACATTCTTTTTGAAAACTGAGAATAAATTGAATCCAATCAATTTCTTTTCGAAGAAGAGTTTATAATTATGTAATCTGCAACTGTGATGTCGCAGCTGAAGGGCAAATTCCTCTAGCAGTTTGCTTGTTGATATTTTATTGGCTCATTATAAACTGGACCTGAAATTCCCCTTTACTATTCTATATTCCCCTTTACTCTGTATGCATAACATCATTAATTCTATAAGATTTCTTTCTTTTTTTTTCATTCCAAAAGTTGCACTTTAAAAGAAGATGTTTTTAATGAGAATATTTTGAATGTAAAGAAAAAAAAAGTAAAGAAAAAGAGAAACATTTTTAAACCGCTAGTTGAATGATTATTTCGAAACTAATTTCCCTGTATTTGTTTTTTTTTTTTTCTTTCTTTCTATTCCTTTGCCTTTTACAGAAAAAAAAACCCAGCTTTTTTTCTTATCGATATAACTTTTTTTTGTATAAAAAGCAAAATGGAAAAATGAAAGGAAAAAAATATATATATAATTTGATGAAAGACTCATCTTTATGCCTCTCCGGTCGAAGTACACTTCCTTCTTTTTCATTTCCGGAACTTAATGAAAAAAAAAAAAAAAAAACTCTGGAAAGTTCGTTTTTCTTCGGAATTGAAGTTTTTTTTTTTTTTTTTTTTTTTTTTTTTTTCGTTTCTTTGATCTGGAGAGTATTCGCTTCGTTTTATTCCTTCGGTAGAGGAAATCTCATTCCAACCAGGAGCTGAAACCGAACCGAACTGCTTCAAATTATTGTTCTCTACAAATCTGGCATTTCTCAAGGAATTGGCTTTAATCATTGCTATTGGAAGGCGTATACATCCGATAATATACAGGAGTTTTCTTCCAGTTCGTTTATTTATTTATTTTTTTCAATTCCTACTATTAGCTCACACTCTCCCTATATATATCTTGTTCAAATTTTTAATCGTTCATAAAATACAAATACATTCAAATACATTTAAGTACAAATACATTGTTTTGAATTTGTAGTGGATGCCACTTGATGTTAATACAATTTTTTTTCAAACATTAATTCATCAATTAAATTTAATTTATTCATTTTAATTTTTTTTTAGATTTAAGTTGCATGCATCGAATAATAGATGGCTCCAGATGCAAGGTGAAATTTTCAACTTAAAGTGTGTGAGAGAGAGAGAATTTTTTTTTAACTTAAAAAAAGGAATGAAAATGTTTTATAAAGAACTTTCTGCAATATAGTGAAAAAAAAGTAGGAATTGACTTTAAATTATTTTTTTTATATTACTTGTTTTTACGTTCACTGGCCTACATGAACATTAGCTCGTTGAAATGTTAAGCTGAGACATTCGAAAACTCAACAAGCACATAGAAACTATCCATACCAAGTATGAACACGATATATCTCTAGTTAGGAAAGAACTCCGAAAGGGAGAAAAACTACTGTGTCTAAAAAGTAAAACCAATTTTCAATTTAAATATTCCGGGTATAAGGAATTTCAATTTTTAGGTTGTTGGCACTGTCCTTGACATCTGTGCGAAATTTGACGTCAAAATATTCATGAGTGTTTGAGTTACGCTTGGCTTTGTGAGACGCTAAGACTGATTCCGGCGATTTTTGAAATGTCTGAATTCATTGAGTAAAGAACTTGCAATTAAACTTTGTTATTAACATAAATTAGTTCATTATAAACTGGAATCCCTCCCTGAAATTCCCCATACTATTCCCATACCATTCCCCATACTGTACACCATATGCATAGCATCATTAATTCTATAAGATTTTTTTTTTTTTAATTCCAAAAGTTGCACTTTAAAATAAGATGTTTTTAAAAAGAACATTTTGAAAGTAAAACAAACAACGACAACAACAAAAAAAAAAAAAATCGAAAGAAACGGAGAAACATTTTTAAACCGCTAGTTTAATGATTATTTCGAAAAAAATTTCTCTGTACTGAGTTTTTTTTCTTTCTTTCTATTCCTTTGCCTTTCGCAGAAAAACAGCAGCATGAGAGAGTGAGAAAGAATTTTCTCTAAATTAAAAACAGGGCCTTGGTTATAAAAACAGGGTGGCTGTTCGAACCACGCTTCATTCATTGAAGTGAAATATGATATTGAATGAAGTGAAGGTGATAATTTTTACTTTATTACGCTTGTCAGCTTTCGAAAATTAATATTTTTTTTAAAATCATGTCAGAATTTTACGAAATTGGCCATGAAACTATAGCCAATCATTCAAACTTTCTTTTTTCTTCACAGTAATATTCATCTATTGCTACGTCCATATTGCTTTCGACTGGAGCTGAATACTTTAAATAAGTCCTGCAATATCGATGTTGTGATGTCAGAGTAACCGAGAGGTCTAAGGCTCTGGTTCTCGTGACAGAGCAGAAGTTCGAGCCCCGTTTCTGATGTTGAAATGAAGTATGAATTCCTTTTATTTTATTGCGCTTGTCTGCTTTCGAAAATAACATTTTTTAAATCATGTCAGAATTTCAAGAAGTTGACCATGCAAACTATGACCACTCATTCCAACTTTCTTTTTTATATTCACAGTAATATTCATCTATGAATGGCCGAGTGGCTAGCGCTCTGGCGCTCGGTACCACAGGTTTCGTTTTCGAGTCCCGGCGGTGCCATGGATGTTTGTAGTGGCTCGGAATCCACTTTAAACCGTAGGTCCCAGTCCTAATGGGAACGTAGAGCGTTGCGGGAGCAATGTTACTCCGCGTCCGTGGCTTATCTTCAAGTTACACGCGCCCCTTGGGTAATGCAAAGTGGGTAACGTCTGTGCAGCGCTTGCCTTAAGGCATCCAAGACCAAGTTGTCTAAGTGTTTGCCAGCTGTATTAGAAACAAAAAATATATTCATCTATTTCAATGTTCAGATAGCTTTCGACTGGAGCTGAATAATTTAAATAAGTCCGGAAACACAGCAGTTGCGAAGTCAGGATAGCCGACAAGTGTGAGGCGCCGAATTTAAGCTCTGGTACTCAAAACAGAGTTTAGGTTCGAGTTTTCAAAAGAAGCGCATGGTTGCGCTGCACTTCCACTAGGGGGAGAATCTGGAGTCCGACTGATGTTTTCTCCTCAACGCCAAGGGAGGATGATCTTGACAGTGTGAAGGAGAATGCTATACATTATAAATACAACACATATCTGTTTTGAATAATAGTTTTAATGTTAGGGAATTTATGTTCTTATTTTTATTAAATATTGCTACTGTTAAAAAGTACTATTTTAGTTAAAGAACATGTTCTAATTTAGTTTAATTCGCTGTTCATTGAACGAGATCTACCTTGTCCACCGAAAAAACAAGTAATATAATTTTTTTTAATATTTTTTTTTTCCTACTTTTCTTCACTCTATTGCAGAAAAGTCCTTTACAGATAAAGTTGACATTTGTTGTTAGATTATGACAAAAAAATGACTCCATCAAAAAAAAAAAAAAAAAAAAAAAAAAAAAAAAAAAAATTCAAATAGCCTGTTTAATTATTGGCTAAAAATTAAAAGTGTTGCTTCTTAATTAATCTTCATTATGAGTTGAACGAAAAACTGTACGGGGAGGTTGTAATTATCGGTGGAAAAAAAAATAGGAGAAAAGTCAAGACAAGCAGTTTAAAAAAAAAAAAACCATTCTTAATTGATTTGCGAACAAAGAAATGGCTATTTTTTATGAAATGTAATTACCTCTCGATCAAAAATAAAATTTCAAAGCCAAGGTAATTAAAAGTCTCGAAGATTTACAATTAAAAAAAAGTTGACTCATTCATACAATAAAAAAAAAATTTGTTAAGAACTTTTTTTTTCTTTAAAAACAAATTATGATAAATAAAAAGCATTTCGTTGAAGTGAAAAATAGAATTTTTTTTTATAAACTTCTCAAGTGAATTTATTCCATTATTTTTTTAAGTTATATTTAAATTAAAAACTTCATGCGGTGTTGATAAAAAATAAAATAAAAAAAAGTAATATAAAGTAAATAAAATAAAATAAAATAAAATTTTCTTGTATAAGCACAGCTGGAAGATTTTTTTTTTCTTATTTTCAGTATTTTTCTATTTTTTTATCTTTCTAATAAAAATACTCCATTTTGGAGAAATAATGAAGGTTAAGGTATGCACATTTGTTTACACGAAATTGTAAAAACTAACTTGTTTTTTTTTCTTTAATTTTTTTAATTACACAAATACAGTTAAAGGTGCTCGCTTGAATCAATAATTTGCAATTAAATTTAACTTTATCGTAAACAGAATATTATAAAGACATGATTTGTACCAGTTTTTGTGATTTGTTAAGAAAAAAAAGTATCCATTTTATCAATTTTGCAAACTCAACGCATTTCGAATTCTTTTTCAATGTTTTGCAAATGTCTACGTATTTAAATTAGCAATTTCATTCTGTCGATAAACAAGCAATATAAAAAAATTTTGAAGTCAATTCCTACTTTTTTTCCCTCTATTGCAGAAAGTCCTTTAGAAATAATGTTCATTCATTTTTTTAAGTTAGAAAAAGTTTTTCTCTCTCTCTCACACATACACACTTTCCATCTCTCTCACTCCTTTATTCACATGTTACATTTTCCATTTTTTTCCCTCCTGAAAATTAATGAATTAAATTTAATGAATGAATTAATCTTTGAAAAAACTCTATTAACATCCAGTGTCATCCACTGCAAGTTCAAAAGAAAAATGTATTTGAACTGGAGTGGATGAATGAAAAGTATTTTATGAACGATTGAAAATTGGAACAAGATATATATATATAGGGAGAGTGTGAGCTAATAGTAGGAATTGAGAGAAGGAAAAATAGTTATTTTTCTTACTATCTCTGCTTTTATTTCCTTTTTCATTTTTTTAAATTTTCTTTCTTTCCATTGATATTTAATTGTTTTTTACATTTTACTAGCAATAAAATGTTTTAAAAAGGTCTTTTAGGTTTATACAAAGTGTCGTCACTTTTAAAGAATAACGTATAAAAAAATCTAGATATAAGGACTTATAAAATGTCTTCCTACAGTAATATGATTAAAATTCCTCTATAAGACCATGTACTAAATGCTCGTTTTGTAAAATATAATTGATATTTTATAATGTGGAAGGCTTTAAAAGGGTGTCCAATGAAATAGTTCAATTTCATAGAAACATATTAAACCACACAAAATTAAAGCAAATTGCTTTTTATTTATGGTACCACATTAAATTCAATTTCTAAAAATTAGTTATTTATAATTCTATGACTGAATAAAATTTGAAAATAATAATATCATAGTTATTTTTATATTTTTATTTTGCTTTAATGCATTACTTATTCAGACACTATATAACAGCAAAGTGTAGTTAGGGTTTAAGTGAAGAATTAATGGAATAAGAAAAGTGTATTGAGTCAATTAAAATTATTGCTAGTAACTTTAAAAATATTTATAAAAAAATTAAAGAAATAAGAATATGTATTGGGTCAATTAAAATTATTCTTAATAAATGGAAAAATATTTATAAAAAATTTAAAGAATTAAAGGAATAAGAAAAGTGTACTAGGTCAATTAAAATTATTCTCAATAGCTGGAAAAATATTTATAAAAAAATTAAAGAAATAAGAATATGTATTAGGTAAATTAAAATTATTCTCAATACTTGGACAAACATTTTTTAAATTAAAGAATTAAAGGAATAAGAAAAGTATTTTAGTTTAATTAAAATTATTCGTAATAACTGGAAAAATATTTTAAAAAAATAAAGAATTAAAGGAATAATAAAAGTGAATTAGGTCAATTAAAACTGTTCTTAGTAATTGGAAAAATATTTCAAAAAATTTAAAAATTAAAGAAATGAGATAAGTGTATTAGGTCAAATAAAAATATTGTTAGTAACTAGAAAAATAAAATATTTTTTTAACATAAAATTAAAGAATTAAAGGAAAAAATATATTAGGTCAATTAAAATTATTCCCAATAACTGGAAAAATATTTTTACAAAATTAGTTATGTAATTATTTGCCTAATGCTAAAAATAAAATTTAAAACTCTAAATTAGGAAATTTTATTTAGAAAAATAATTTCTATATGTATTTTTACTTAAATATCAACAAAGATCCAATTATCGATGAGAGTATACATTTGAACGACTGTTCGTAACAGCGTTCACCGAAATAAAATAAATTGGAAAACACAGAGAATTTTATAGGTAGCATTCACAACCGCCATGACACATTAATCAGAGCATTAAGAACATTACGAAAGCTTTGCAACAAATAAGAGCTTTCACAAATTAGGGTTCAATAGTCTTCATTAATGGATTCATAAAGAATGGATCCCATGTGTGAAAAATTACCATTGTAAATTGGCTTATTTCATTAAGTGAATTAATTGATGTTTAGATTTGAGATAAAAACCGGCGTTGTTAGCAGGGCATTTTATATGAAGCATTCACAACCGTCATGAACATTAATCAGAGTGAAAGTTCTTCATGCTCATAGAACTATGTTACGATAAGCATTGTGCATTGACACAATGAATAAACACATTTAAAGTAGATTGTATTTTAACAATGCAGAAATTGCATTAAAGGAAACAGTAGTTAATTAACGCGATAAGACATGACATATTTTGGAACTACTTTTAATCTTTGTCAAATAAGTTTATAAATGAACTGATTTCTATAAGAAATATTAATTAACAAACAAAATACATGTCAAATTAAATTTTTTCTTCTCCAATGACACTGTTTTCTGACTCCCAACTCAGGTTTAACTTACTGAGGTTTCGAACCTAAAATTACCAACATTATCAAATAAAATTGGTGGAAAGTTAAAAACCTCTTTATTTATTCTTCCAAATTTGTTTCTTCGCCATCAAAGTAATCCAATCTGAACCCAATGTACTTATGCCAACTTTTTTTCCAATCCTCAATGCAGGCTAAAAAGTCATCGGCACCGATGGCCTTCAAAGCGAGCGCCGATTCACGTTGAATCTCTTCAATCGACTCAAAACGGTGCTCCCGAAGTGGTCTTTTGGAGGGAATAGTCAGAAGTCGCACGATGTGAGTACGGTAGTTGTGGAACGATATGGGTTTCATTTTCGGCGAAAAAATCACGAAGAATCAATGTAGTGTGAGCTGGCGCATTCAGTGTTTCCGGTACCAATGGAGATTTGACGCGTTTCAGGCCCGAAAAGGAATCGACCGATCCTTTTGAAATTCCAACATCATTAGCAAGGTCTCTAATTGTAAATCGACGGTTTGCGAGCAACCAGTCTTTAATTTTTTGGACATGAGCTTCTTCGATTGAGGTTGATGGTCGGCCAGAGGGCTCTTCGTCGATATAGGAATGCTCACCGAATGCCTTCTGCAACATTCTATACGTTTCTGCAAATAAAATTGAATGCTCAATGAATTCAGACATTTCAAAAATCGCCGGAATCAGTTTTAGTCTTACAAAGCCAAGCGTAACTTAAACACTAATGAATATTTTGACTTCAAATTTTAGATTTTATTAAAACCCAAGGCATAAAATAGAAAACATAGGAGAAAACGAACCAAGAAATATAAAAACATTAACCATGTAAATTAAAGCAAGTAATATTTTTTAATCTCCTATTGCTGTTTCATTTATTTATTTATTTCCTTTCTTATCTAAGTTTCAATGCTCGAAAAATGTTCCGGTTTGAAATGAAATCATTTATTCCACAAAAGATTATTTCAAGTCGTAATTTTTGAAGATATTCATTTCCGTGTTTCCCAGAAAGAATATTTCTCCTCTTCATTATATTTTTTTTTTACTCCGACTCATAAATATTTCTCTTGTGAATAAATTTTCAAAGAAAATGAAAAGGTTTCTGATTAAAGGAAAACTGAAACGTTTGTTTGTGTTTACGGAACTACTTTTTTTTTATCAATGATTGCTGTAAAAAAAAAATACATCTCAAAGGAATTTTATGCAGATCAAAACAAAAATAAAATTTTTTTTTAAATTCATAGTTTAAAAAAATGAACCTGACTAAATATTCTGTTGGTGAATAATGATCCGCCTAAAGACCCACGTCGCTTAATTTTATCTTTTAAGTTTTTAAAGAACTTAAAAGGGTAAATAAAGAAATCATGAATCCTATTTTTGATAAGATTAGCAAACGAAATATAAAGAATAAACTTATATTGATATATTGAAACTTCTATTGATCTAAAACTATTTTATTGACATGTTGTTCAGTTATCGTGTAAATGTGTTGTTCAATTATATTCAGTTGTTATGTTGTTTAGTTATCATGTTCAGTTATATTTTTGAGTTATCGTACGCAGTTATGTTCAGTTATAGTATTTATTCCAGTATTTTAAAAGCTTTCTTCTAAATTAAAACAAACTCTAATTAGTTAACAGATTATAAATATCAGATTATTATTATTATATTTATTATTATATTATCAGATTATTATTAATAATTATTTTAGAAGAATTAATTTATTTTTTTATATTGAACTTATACTTTCAATTTAGGGAATTCATTTAAAAAAAACTTTTAGAAAGTTTAACAAACAAGTTGTAGTCAAACACATTAAATTTTTCATTAATAGATTAAAACAAAATATAGAAAATGCGAATTATAAACAATTATATATTTATTAAATACACTAAATTATATAAATGATAAAATCAAAGCTAGGATACTGTCTACAGAAATATGTCTTTGTTATTTTTTATAGTAACTACAAACTAAAGTGTTCTTTATTTCTACTTTCTTATCATTCTTTTACTTGTTAAAAGTATCGGTTTACATTTTATAGCGTTTTATGCAGCATAGCTAGACTCTTGTTTTAAAGCCAGGGTCGGGATTTTGCTATAGGCTAATTAGGCTTCAGCCTAGGGCCTCATGAACAAGAGGGACCTACATTCAAATTGTTAGCAAAATTAGAATGACACTATTCTAAAAACAGTAAACACTAAAATACGGAATCAAAAATAAGGAGACATTCTACAGATATGACTCATAAACAAAGATAAAAATGTATTGGTTAAGATCAGCGCGTTCGGCTCCTTGGGTCTGTTCGTTTCTATAGATTAGATTGCACCAAAGTACAGTTCATACGTTCACTGAATGATATGGCAAATAGTGACGCGCCTTATGCTACAGAGTTCTTGGTTTGTTCTTGCATAAATAAAGTGTAGTTTGGAACAGACAAACGAACAGATCTATTGATATTATTATGAAATAAATTTATCTGAATTGAATTTGCTCTAATCTTCAATGTATTGAATATATTTAATTTAATTTGATAGAAAATATAGATTTTATTATTTGAATTTTGTTTCTTTGTAAATGTTGTGCGTTTTGTTTGATTAATTATTGTTACAAGTACTCTATAGGGTGCTGAGAATAAATGTCCAAATAAGTGTTCTGACTTTGTTTTATTTATTATCTGTGCCACATATTTTATAAATATTAGTACCCATTACAACATGTTTCATTTAACATATTGATATATATCACAGTGATAATGTATTTTATTATATCTCATGTAATGTACAAACTTAAAAATGGGAGGTGAAAGGGCCTCATAAGTAGAATAGCCTAGGGCCTTTTTCATCTAAATCCGGCCCTGTTTAAAGCAAACAATTTCAAGTTATATTTGTGAAGCATTTTTAAAGAATGTGTTCATTATAGTTTTTATCGAATATCTTTTGATAATTCCTTTTATGAAGAGTTGAGACAAACTATTAAATTTCGATTACATTGAAAAAAAATTTTGGCAGCAAAGTTAACTTCTTTTGTTGCAGTATTTTGTTTAGCACGAAGTTCACTTTTAACATTCTCCTCGTTGCACTTAGGGGTGAAAATTCTTTACTCAGTTTTGTAAACCAGCTGCAAAAAAGATATCTATTTAGTCACTATAAAATTGAATTCGATGCAAAGCAACATCTTATTAGCCTCTAAAAGAGAATTCGCTTTTTTTATTTTGCAAGTCAGTTGAATAATCGACTTAACGTTTAGGGCAAAAATGCCTTTTTGTAAGCAACGGAAGTAGCGGAACACAAGTATCGTAAAAAGATTTTCAAGCTTTTCGTATAATAGGACAAGATAATACCAGGGAGCTAAGGGCTCGTGAAAATCCCGCCTGTTTCAATCGTCTTTCTTTTTCGGTAAACAAATCTAATTGTAATCCTTGTGCAATTCTCTCTCGCGTTAAGAAAAAAAGGGAAAAAAGTTTTTCTCTTTTCATGATTTTCTCTCGTCTATCGCACGCTAACTCCGTTTGGAAAACTATTTTTTTTCCTTTTGGTACTTTTTCTTTGCATTACAAATAAAATAAAAAAATTTTAAAAAATTCTACTTCAGTCTCTTAAAAACGTTTTTATTTTCCCTTGCAAAACTTAAGGGAAAGGAATGTTCCTTGAAGAGGAAAAAACCTTCTTCTTTTACCCTTCCACTGTGAAAAAAAAGAGAAGTGAAGAGAAAGGGTCAGGATTTTGCCAGTGTTTTTTTTTTTTATACCGCGTTCCATAAATTAAATTGTCTTCCTCGCCATTGTGATCATTCAATTTATCTTCCAAATTTCGGTCCTTTGTTCATTACTTATGCATAGGAATAAAAGAAGAAATTGGCTGATATATGTTATCTTTGAAAAATCTTTATTTCTCGCTCCGACTTTTAGAAAGCTTATTCTTTAGACTTATAGAATAGGCTTATTCTTTTTTTTTTCCTTGCGTATTTTCAGATTTGTTGGTCGAAATAAAAATTCAATTTAATCATAGGGTTGTGATAAAAATATTTTTGCGGTATATTATGCGGTCAAATAGTAAATTTTGAACACATTTATAAATATCTCCTGTGTTTTTGGCATTAATTTTCCAAAAACAAGTAATATATATAAAAAAAAAATTAAGTCAATTCCTACTTTTTTTTCACTATACTGCAGAAAAGTTATTTACAAATAAACTTGAAATTTTCCTCTTACGTCTGGCGCCATCTATTGGTAGATACATGCAACTTAAATAAAAAAAAATTAAAATTAATAAATTTATTTAATAAGTGAATTAATATTCGAAAAAACTGTATTCTCATCAAGTGTCATCCACTAAAAATTTAAAAAAATGTATTTGAATTTGAGTGGATGAATAAAATTTATTTTATGAATGATTGAAAAGTTGAACAAGATATATATAGGGAGAGTGTGACTGATCGTAGAAATTGGAAAAAGTATTATAAATACAAAAAAATAATCATTAATTAGTTCATATAAATATATATACCATATTCCAGAGTCCCCTCTGAAATATTTAAGAAATTAATTAGATTTAACTAAACAAAACAATTCTTACATACTTTGCATAATTTGTAAGTGAAATAAGAACTAAAAATTCAATTAGCAATGCCATTTCACTAAAAAATATAATTATAACTACACTGATGGGAAAAAAATGTCGAACACCATGAAACAATTGTAGAGTAATGAAATTCTGGCGAGACATTTGTCTGGGTAACATATTTAATTGATTAAAGTTTCAAGATCTCAGGGAAGTGCAAGACGCGGGAAGAACCATTTCAAATGGGAAATGCTGGCCCTTTAATAACTGGTGTAACCTAACCGATGTAAGAGCCCCAGCAAGCATGCATGCATTGTGTCCTACAGGTGTCGGATATCAGTTTGTGGGAGGGAGTTCAATGCCTGTTTCACTTGGTTGGCAAATCAGCAAAAGTTAATGCTGGTTGTGGATGAGGCTGGAGTTGTCGTTCAGTGCTATATGTGCTAAATGTTCTCGAATGGATAAAGATCTGGTGATCCAACAGGCCAAACGCAACATTTCGACGCTTTGTAAAGCATGTTGGGTTACAACAACAGTATGAGAGCGAGCGTTATCCAGTTGGAAAACTGCCCTTTGAAAGATGTTGATGAATGGCAGCACAGACAGGTTAAATCACCAGACTGACTTACGCACAAATTTACAGTCAGAGTGTGTGGGATAACTATGAGAGTGCTCCAGCTGTTACAAGAAATTGCTTCCCAGACCATAACTTCAGGTGTACTGTAGGTTCAGTGTTGGTTGAAGACGCTGAACTGGCCTCCTTCTAGCCAACAAACGGCTATCACTGGCACCAAAACTGAATCGAGTTTCATCAGAAAACATAACAGATCTCCATTCCGTCCTCCAATGAACGCTAGTTCGACACTACTGATGTCACAATGTCAGTGGTTTCTAGTAAGTGGAATGCATGCTACAGGGCGACTGATTCGGAGCTGTCATTGCTTTAGTTAACAGTAAAGTTACTTTTGTAACAGTTCATTATGTCACTGTATTGTCAACTTCAACTCGAATTTCTATTGCAGACGCACTAAAATACACCACAGCCAGTACGCCGAACAAAGCGGCTTTCCTTATCAGTAGTACCATGGGGTTGTCCGGAGCTCAATCTTCTTGCGACTGTACCTTCCCATTGCTGGCAGTGAATACATTCCTACCAAGTCTTTCTGCAGTCTACTTTTGTTCATCAACCGCGAAGTTTGAACAGACGTATACCTAGAAGATGGAAGCTAGATGATCGTAATTAAAAGTTTCAATTGGCTGAGGAGAATGCGTAACAGGATACGTCTTAAATTTTTTTCAAAACGGAAAATTTTCATATATTTCAACAATTAAATCAAAAAGTACAAAAATAAAGAAAGAAAGAAAAGAAACACACAACAATTAAATTTATAAAGGTCTAGATTGACAAATTCAATTGATATGTAATTTTTGAGCTAGAATGGTCAGGTGAAAAGCAGCACTGAGACTGCTCTGTTCTAAAACAAAGCCATGTAGGAAGTATATTAAGTAAGAAAGGGATATACACTCAAGAGCCAAAACATTATGACCACCTGTCAATAACGAGTTGGCCCACCTTTGGCGCGCAACACAGCTTCAACCCGCCTTGGCATGGATGCCACAAGTCCTTGGTAGATGGCTGGAGACAGATTGTATCAGATGTTTAAGCAACGGTCACGCAAGTCCGAGATATTGTGAATTGGTGGTCTTTGAACTCTGACCTGCCGTCCCAGGACATCCCAAATGTGTTCTATCGGATTGAGATAAGGTGAGGTGAGTTAGGCGGCCAGGACATTAACTGGAATTCAGCATCATGCTTCTGGAACCACTCCAACACAATTTTAGCCTTGTGACAAGGGGCGTTGTCCTTTTGGAACATTCCATTTCCAGCTGGAAAAACAGAGGCCATGTAAGAGTGCAACTGGTCCGCAATGATGTTCAGATACCCTGTAGCATTCATGGTCTGCTCTACCACAACCACGGGTCCCAGAGACGCCCAAGAGAACGTCCCCCAAAGCATAATACCGCCACCACCAGCGTGATGAATGACAAACCGTGATTCATCTGACCAGGCAACTCTCTCCCACTGATCCATGGACCAATCACGATGTTCCCGGGCCCAGCGCAGGCGCACAAGTGGGACGTTTGCGGCGTAGCCCCATATCCAACAGTGTTTGCTAAACAGTGTGCTCCCATACTATTCTACTTGGCCCTGCATTGTATTGGGCTATCAACTGAGCCACTGTCTGGCTCCGGTTTTGCTTCACCATGCGAGACAGTCTCCGACGACCTTTTTCTTTGATAGCGTGTGGACGTCCAACACCATGTCGTCTACTGCTGGTTTCACCGTCCTTCATCCACTTTGCATAAGTACTAACAACTGTAGATCGCGAACAACCCACGAGTCGTGCAGTTTCGGAAATACTTGTTCCGAGCCTTCGAGCCATTACAATCTGCCCTCTATCAAAGTCGCTTAGATCCGCAGCCTTTCCCATCACCCACAGAAGTAAGTGAAAGAGTGATTCTTCAGACTCTCCAGCAGCAGTTAAATACCACTTCCACCTGATCACGTGCCTTCCACGTCATCCAGACGAGTTCATTGCAAAATGTAGGGGTGGTCATAATGTTTTGGTTCTTGAGTGTATAGTATACCTCTACTGTATATGTATACTGTATATATTTATACTCAAAGTATATCTGTATATTTCTACCGAAAATAGGCATTATCAGAAAGTTTCTCAAATAGAAAGGTTTTTCAATGGTCAATTCATAGTGTATCGTGCATGTTGCTGAAACTGATACATAGCTCCTTTCCAGAGGCCAAACCAATTTTGGAGTCAAATTGCTTCGCGTTTAAAAAAAACCAACCTTCATTTACAGATCTAAAAGCATTCCAAAATATCTTTCGTAATATATACTAAACAGGAACTCCTTAAATGCGAAAAGTAACCTCATTTCTATAAATTCCAACCGTTCTGCCATTGTAGAATAGACGCGTCTATAAAATATTCAGACATAGAAGAAAAACCCAGAGGTCACGTCCAGAACGAAAAAGCCCATTTTTCAAGTATTCCGGCTCTTTGTTTTCTTTTCTTTTCTTTTTTCTCGAATAGCGTCCATGATTTGGGCGTTTTGCGAGAGTTACTGTTCCTCGACTTTATTTTATGGGGAGACGTTCTCCGACGGAAAAAGCGCCCCGGAAACAACAAAAGCAAATTCTGTCTCTGGAAGAAACGGTAGGTGAAAACCAGGCGGAAAGAGAGACAAATTTTTTTTTCGAAAGAAAAAACTCGCGGAACTGTCACTTCCAACAGAATTCGACTGAAATGTATGAGGAAGAATTTTCCTACTGTATTAGGAATTTAGAATAGCTTTAAAAAATGTAACGCTGGGGAATTTGAGGGTGGAAAATTCCCTTTCTTTTGGATTTGAAAGGGAATAGTTTTGGATTGAATCTGATTTTTAAGTGTGAATTCCATGTGTTCAAAAATCAAAATATATTGTAAGAAAAAAAAAATATTCTAATTGCAAATTAGTTGTTTATTACTGTTTATAAGTTCGTAATTCATTTTAAATGCACTGATTATGAAAAGAAGTTAAGAAAATATTTATAAATATTTTAAAACCTACATTAATGTTTATGAGCCATTTTTTAATTTTCAGAAATAGCCTGATGGCCGAGTGGCTAGCGCTAGCAAGCTGAAGCTTGGTACCACAGGGCTCGAGTTCCGGCAGTGCCATAGATGTTTGGAGTGATTCGGAATCTACTTCAAACCGTAGGTCCCTGTCTAATAGGTTCGTAGAGTATTGTGCGGATAGTGTTACTTGCGTCAATAACACATCTTCAAGCTACACGTGCCCGTTGGGTAGTGCTAAATGAGTAACAACGGTGCAGCCCTTGCTTATGGCATAAAAATTAACTGTCTCTGTATTGCCAGCGGCATTATAACAGCAAAGAAAGATAAGATTTAGATTATTAATATAAAGAGTCAGCGGAAATATAATGAATTAGCAATAAATTACTATAATCTTTTAATAGTAAGTTTCGCTTATTTTTAAAGTACACCAACTTTTTTTTTTCTAATGCAACTGGCAAACACTTACACAGTTGTCTTTGATGCCTTAAGACAAGCGCTGCACCGACGTTACTCACGTAGCACTTCCCAGGGGTTGCGTGTAGCTTGAAGATAAAAGGACGCGGAGTAACACTACCCTCGAAACTCTCTACGATCCTGTTAGACGGGGACCTGTGGTTTAAAGTGGATTCCGAACCACTCCAAACATCCGTGGCACCGCCGGGACTCAAACTCGAAACCTGTGGTACAGAGAGCTAGCCACTCGGCTATCAGGCGCCTATTTATAAAACATTTAAATTATTAATAAATAATAAATTAAAACTGGAATTTCGATTTGATGTATTTCCCATTACATGCAGTTTAGTATGAACTTGAAGTTGAGTATGAGATCCCTTAAACTTTTACAGTTTGTTTTGTGGATCCCCCTCCCCTAAGAAAAATCCTTAGTGTGCGTCTCATATACACAATCACATAAGGTATTTCGCATTATTCCGTTCGCATTATCAGAATTAAAAAATCATTTCAGAAAGGATAAAATATTTATTTTCTTTCTATTTCTATTTTTCAAATATATATATATATATATATATTATTTTCAAAATTGGGTATTTGATGTTGGAAACTAAGAAAAATTGCATTTGAACTTTTCTTATACGATCTTTACTCTTTTCATTGAAATGAAAGAATTTAGTTATTAATATGGAGGCTTTTATTTTTCATATTTTGCGAAATCTAATTAAACTCGCCATGTTTTTATAATTTAATAAATTTTCACCTCAATTTTTTAAAAGGAATTTGAAAATAAATTCCTCGATTTCTGTCGTGAATAATCATCAATTAAAAAAAAAAATTGACGAATCGAAAATTCCATTTATTCTAAAAGAATATTTTTATGAAACAAATAAATTCATTTCCTTTTATACAAAAATCCCCCTCCGAAATTAATTAAAAGTATCCTTCGTCTCGTGTTTTCCTGACATTTTTATAAGATCTTACATTCATTTGAAATTTCGATATCCTTAATTAAAAGCTTTTAATAGCTCCAAGTAATTCCCAGCAATCTGGCTTCTTTTTTTAATTCTTTATTTTTACTTCTAAAATCCCATTCACGGGTGATTGGGCAATTTACAGTGGTTCCTCTTCGCTGAGAAAACTACTTAACAAAATGAAAAGCGTATTTCGCATATTTGATTTTCATTTTTCGCACTTTTATTTTTATTATTGAAATACCTCGCTCGATGCACCCTAAAAATAATTTGCCACAAATGTTGCATTTAAATGGAACATGCTTTCGGAAATATCAATTCCATGATTCATTCTAAAAGCCCATTGCACAAATTGTCAATGATTTTTTTTTTTCTTAACAAATTAATTGGTTTTTGATTAAAATTTGGGTTGATTACTCATTTCTAATTTAAAGGATTAATTCATTTATTTTTAACCTACCATGAAATATCACGATATAGGAAAACAAATAAACATATTTAATTGATGTTAATTCGTTTCAGAAATGTATTCCCTTTTATGGTTTATTATACGGCGTAATTTATTTTGCTCATTTTCTTGAAGTGCAAATTTACTGACAGTTGTTCAACATTATATTTGCATTGAAAAGTGTCATTTTATTCCAAGAAAGATATAAAATTTTATTTTCTTTCATTTCAGTCACTTTTACTCCTCGTCGGTTAAGAAAACATTTTGAAATTATAGGCAGAACACATTAAGCTTTACTTGAATTATAGAATTAATGATCAATAAAACGTTTAATTCGACTCATGTTTCATTCTGTTGATAGAAAAGAAGATAACCTTTCTTAAAGAATTTGGAATACTGCATTCTTCATTTAAGAATATAATTTTTAAACTTTGATATATTCGTTTGGGTATTGTATGCGACAACATTTCTTGTAGAATTTGGAATACTTCATTCTTCATGAAGTTCTTGATCTCTTCAACGTTGCTATATTCATGTGGCTATTTGAATTTGGCCATTCTTGTAGTATTCCAATCAATTGCTTTCTATATCTCGTGCATTATTAAACATTGGTTTAAATCCTGAGTATTCCTCCATATATATATATATATATATATATATATATATATATATAACAACACACACACGTATATATATATGTGTGTGTGTGTTTGTGTAGTTGTTTTGTTGAGGGAATTGTGTAGTAAACAATTTAATATCAGATTTTTGTTCTTTTTATTGATGATAGTAATTATAAACATGAAAAAAATGTTCACCCATGTGGGTAAATGCATCAAGAGGTTATGTAAACCAGATCACTTTTAAGAATTATCCTGGGAAACGCTTCGCTTGACAGTCTCCTCCTGTTGGGTCCAAATCAAGGATTTGGTATTCGCCTGCAAAATCCTATCTAAGATACTTTTAAAAAGTATAAGCTGGGATACAAGAATCCAACAATCAAAATTTTTGGACATTCCCTAAGTCCCTGACCTTATCTCGCTGTGGAATGGTAAAAAAAATACAACAGTAAACGAAATTTGATCCGCAGTCCTACATTCGGCCTTCTTCTCCCTAGTCCGAAAAATTGAATCAGAGCTTCCCTGTGGCTACACTAGTCCTGTCCTGTAGTCTATTTCCGGAGAAGGCAGCCTTAAGCCTCGCCGCCGGAATCCTTTTTTTTTTAAACGGGAAAAGAAAAAAAAATCGAAGAAACTTCCGCTCCAGATGAGATAAAAGACGGGAACAAATTTCTTTTTTGACATTCCGTTTACGAACGAATACATTTATTTAGAGTTCGAACTCGTCCTTTTTTTCCTTTGAGTCCGAAATGGCAAAAGTTATTGTGTTATACATCGTGACGCACAACGGATAAGAATGTCTGGGGCGGAAGGTGACTGTTTGTAATTTTTTTCCTTCTATGATTTCGAACTCAATTGGACTCATGAGTAATGCCAACTCTCTCACTCAATAGCTGCCCTCTTTTTAGACAAAGCTTTTTAATAATTGTATACCTAATGCAATTTAATTTACATTCCAGTTAGTTGAAGCGTTGTCTCAGCAAGACAAGTGTCGTCACAAATATGATTATCAATGATACATGAAAAGAAAAGATTGCACATACTATTGTGTCCGAAAAGTAAAATCAATTTTCAATTTAAAATTCCCGGTGCTTATGGAATTTCACTTTATTCTTTTTTTTTTATGTTGCTGGCACTATCCTTGACATCTGTGTGAAATTTCACGTCAAAATATTAATTAGTGTTTGTGTTGCGCTTGGCTTTGTGAGACGCTAAAAATGATTTCGGCGATTTTTGAAATGTCTGAATGAACTGAGCAAAGAACTTGCATTCAATTTCGGAAAGAAATGTTTACAAGTGTTATAAACAGTTCAAAGAAGGCAGAGAACGCGTTGAAGACGAAGAGCACTCAGGTCGACCTTCCAAATTTAGTGATTGAAAACCGTCGATTTACAATTAGAGACCTTGCTGATGATGAGGGTCAATGCTATTTTGGGCCTCAAACACTTCAAATCTCGATGGGTACCGATGAATGCGCCAGCTCACGCTGCATTGATTCTTCGCGACTTTTTCGCCAAAAATGGAACCCATACCGTTCTACAACCACCGTGTTCACACCACGTGACTTCCAGCTATTCCCTAGATAAGATTTTAAACATTGACGAAGAGGGCCTGCTTTATTACAAATAAACGCTAAAATGTTTCTATTTGATTTCCGGTTCACGAAATTTATTAATATTTAACAATAAAGGTATCTTTCATTTAGTTGATTTTGAGGTATTTTGATTTCAAGGTATCTTTCATTTCGTTGATTTTTATTTTTTTTTTTAACGATCTGTGAAAAGGATTCTTTTGTGTGTGTTGTTGTCTTCAAATACAGCAAGAAAGCATTTCCTAATTTCCCAACATACATCGCCGATGGCATTCTTACTGCAGCCAACCTAATTATTTATTCATGTGAATAGTTTTAATCATCTTTTTTAATTATTATTTTATTTCATTTGCATTGTCTCATTATTTTAGATGCGGAAATATTTGTTTACTCATTCACTTTGAAAGCCATGCGCTGTTTCACGGGATAAAAGCTTTTGTGAAAATATTTAGCAATTATTTGGTTGTATTTATTTTTTGCGAGAAATGGATCCAGCTATCAGAAAAGTGCTATTTTTTCGCGGATACATTTGAATTAAACTTCAGTTTATTATTTGCAACTGATATTCAGTAGTCTTTAGAAACTGATAGTCATAAATATAAAAGTGATTGCCATATTCCTGTTAAACATTATGAAACACTTCTATATGAATGTTTACCGCTTTAACTAGGATTTTTGTTTTCACATGAATATACCGCTGCTATTCCGTCTTGTACTAAAGTTATATACTGCTACACTGTCGCTATACAATTATACTGTTAGTGTACTACTTTTGTTCTTTATTGTTGGTATACTATTGCTATTATATACTGTCATACTCTTGCAATTCGACACATATTTTAGCTAAATGCTGTTATTATATACTGTTTCGATTATATACCATATCCTTGTAATTCGGCTGCACATTGTTGCTATTGTATACTGTCATACTCTTGAAATTTGGCTACATACTGTTACTTACATGCGGTTTTTATATATTATTTTTACGTATTGTTTCTATATACAGTTGCTAATATATATTGTCATACTCTTTGAATTTGGCCACATAGTTATTATTGCTTTATATACTGCCATACCTTTGCAATTCGGCTATATAATGTTGCTGCATGCTATTATTACATACGGTTTCTGCATATTGTTGCTGCATGCTGTTATTATATACTGTTTGTACATATTGCTGCTACATGCTTTTATTATATACTGTTTCTACATGTTGTTTCTACATGCTGTTATTATATACTGTTTCTACCTATTGTTTCTATATACAGTTGCTATTATATATACTGCCATCATCTTGAAATTCGGCGGCGTACTGTAATTAGATACTGTTCGGCTATATACTGTTGCTAATTAATTTTTTTTTCTCGAAGTATGACATAGAAATTTGTTTTCTGCTGCCCATTTTTTGATAACTTTAAATTTTTTAATTGCCGCACATTTTAATAAAATGCTGACATTCTAAAAGTATTCTTCTCAATTTTTCTAAAAGCTTTTACGAACATAAAAAAGAATCGAAAAGGTTAAGTACTTTATACTTCTAACGTATAAAATAAGTACTGCTAAAATGGCCATAAATTACTAAATTCAAGCTTTGCCTTAGACAGAAACGTAGTACTTTTATTTTAAATTAAAACGCAGTATCTTTTGTTCAGACAGGTAATGTGAAAAGATTTTTTTTATTAGTTTAAAGCAGTCTTTTCTTGAAGTAAATAATAACATTTATTCAAAATGGGCCTATTCTTTAAAAGGACCATTTTTCAAAAAGAAACACTTGTTATATTTTATATTTTTAAAAAAGTAGAAAGGAAAATTTATAATAGAATTATTCAGATAAAGCAGTTTTTTTAGATAAATTCCACGAAATAAGAAATGCCCTCGCTATATGGGTGTTAATATAATATTTAACTGCTTTAGTTTTTCTTTTTCTATTATAAATTAAATAAAATTTCTCACTTTATATTTACTTTGAATGCATAATTGGAATTATTTATGTGTAGGAGTTATTTCAGATAAGTATTTCTCAGGCTAACATCTTTTCGATCTGAATTTAGAATGAATTCAATTCGCCTTTTAATTGTTTCGTTCGAAATCACGAAATTTTATGACTCAAGAATTGATATTTCAAAATATTGTTTAAAATAATTTTTTTTTCTTTTCTTAAAAAAAGTATAAATAAATATGATATATCGCTCCAATATATAAAATAATTAGTTTTGCTCACTAAGGCTGTAATCAAGTAATGTCGATTAAGATTTGCAAGAATATAAAATCAATTATTATGATTATAAGTTGAAATCATAAAAATACTTTATTCTGTATATTGGTACATTACTGTATTGGTAACGTACTGTACATTTTTTTTTGTAAATACTGTACATTAGAACTTTTTTTCTGTACATTAATACTTTTTTTTGTACATGTATATTTTTTTCTGAACATTACATTTTGAATGTACATTATTGTGCATCCAAACTGTGCTTACATACTACACTGTACATTAATGTACATTACAGTACATTAAATTTCAACTTACTATTTACCTAAAAGAGGTGCTCTTTCAGAAACTACGTGAATACCTTTTTTTCCAAACAACACACAAATAATTTAAACTCATGTCCTAATTTCTACTAAAGTTCTTTATTTTCCTATTTTCCATGACAAGCATTCCAATTCCCTGAATGCTATGAGGAAAGCGACTTTACCGAGGCTAAAATACATTACAATAGCACAGGAAACAGAGTACTGAAAGGAAATTGAATCGTAAAAAATTCATATTTCATTCCAAAAGTCAAAAAAAGAAATAGCTCAAAATATTTGATGTCAGCAAAATCAGTACCGTTTTGAACTGGGAGTCTTTTTGTTGTTATTGAAAAATCTCTTAAAAGCAAATAGTGTAGGGCCCGGAGCAAAAGTCGGCTCGATGGAATATCCATCCGGCCGACAGTACAAGAAGAGTTGGCATGCGCCATTTTCCCCTTTTCAGCCTCTGGCGCAATAGCTCTTCGGGAAGATTCATACGTATTGAAATTGGGGCTTTTATCTGCCAAATGGGCTATTCGGAAGTCGGGAGGTGGGGGAAAAAAACTGTTGTTGCTTTGAATGCGGGCGATTTTTATAGCTTCATCTCTGCTGTTAAGATTTAAAAAGAAATGTAATCCTGGAACCAATTTTATCGACAACTACCGCGTCAATTGCCTTGGGTGAGTATTATGAAATGAGGTTGAAAACTGAGGTTCAAAATAAAGTTAAAAAGAAACGCGTGCACTATGTTAAAGGAGGTTATTCTTCAGATTTGTAAAGAAACACACAGCATCGATTTCAACGAAAGAAATACTTATTTAATCAGAAAAAAATTCATTTAAATTGTCATTTAATTCATTTATGCTCCATGTATATATTTATATATCACTGTGATCAAAAAGTAAGAACAATTATTTTTCTTTTCAAAAACTCTTTATTTATTCTTTCAAATATATTTCACCGCCTTCAAAGTAATCCCCTCCGGACACCATGCAGTTATGCCAACTTTTTTCCAATCTCCTTGCATGCTAAAATGTCATGGGCAGGGATGCCCTTCAAAGAGCTCGGTGATTCACGTTGAATTTCTTCAATCAACTCAAAACGGTGTCCTCGGAGTGGTCTTTTGAGTTTTGGGAATAGCCAGAAGTCTAGCGGTGTGAATACAGTGGACGTGGAACGATATGGATTTCATTTCTGGCGAAAACGTCACGAAGAATCAATTCAGTGTGAGCTGGCGCATTCAGTGTTTTCGGTACATTAAATCGAGATTTGACGTTTGAGGCCCAAAATGGAATGGACAGAAAAAAAATTTGAACTTGACGTCTATTTAGACGTGAGCTTCGTCGGTGGTCGACCAGAGGGCTCTTCATCTTCAAAGCGTTCTCTGACTTCTTTGAACTGCTTATACCACCTCTAAACATCTCTTTCTGATATAGGAATGCTCACTGAATGCCTTCGACAACATTCTATACGTTTCCGCAACAAAAATTGAATGCAAGTTCTTGCTCATTTCATTCAGACATTTCAAAAATCGCCGGAATCAGTTCTAGCGTCTCGCAAAGCCAAGCGTAATTCAAGCACTCATGTATATTTTGACTTAAAATTTCACATAGATGTCAAGAACAGTGTCAACAACTCAAAAAAGACAAAGGAAAAAAGCTGAAATTCCATAAGACGGGGAAATTTAAATTGAAAATTGGTTTTACTTTTTGTTCACTATTATACACTCAAGAGCCAAAACATTATGACCACCTGTCAATAACGAGTTGACCCACCTTTGGCGCGCAACATATCTTCAACCTACCTTGGCAGGGGTGCCCCAAGTCCTTGGTAGATGGCCGGAGACAGATTGTACCAGATGTTTAAGCAACGGTTACGCAAATCTGAGATATTGCGAATTGGTGGTCTTTGAACTCTGAGCTGCCGTCCCAGGATATCCCAAATGTGTTCTATCGGATTGAGATCCGGTGAGGTGAGTTAGGCGGCCAGGACATTAACTGGAATTCAGCATCACGTTCCTGGAACCACTCCAACAAAATTTTAGCCTTGTGACAAGGGGCGTTGTACTGTTGGAACATTCCATTTCCAGCAGGAAAAACAGAGGCCATGTAAGGGTGCAACCGGTCCGCAATGGTGTTCAGATACCCTATAGCATTCATGGTCTGCTCTACCACAACCACGGGTCCCAGAGACGCCCAAGGGAACGTCCCCCAAAGCATAATACCGCCCCCACCGGCCTGTGTATGACAAACTGTACAATGATTGAGCAACTGTTCGCCTGGAAGACGGCGTATCCTGACACGGCCATCGGCGTTATGAATGACAAACCGTGATTCATCTGACCAGGCAACTCTCTCCCACTGATCCATGGACCAGTCACGATGTTCCCGGGCCCAGCGCAGGCGCAGTTGGCGATGACGCTTGGTCAACAAAGGCACACGAGTGGGACGTCTGCTGCGTAGCCCCATATCCAACAGTGTTTGCTGAACAGTGTGCTCCGATACTATTCTTCTTGGGCCTGCATTGTATTGGGCTGTCAGCTGAGCCACTGTCTGGCTCCGGTTTTGCTTCACCATGCGAGACAGTCTCCGACGACTTTTTTCTTTGGTAGCGTGTGGACGTCCAACACCATGTCGTCTACTGTTGGTTTCACCTTCATTCATCCACTTTGCATAGGTACTAACAACTGTAGATCGCGAACAACCCACGAGTCGTGCAGTTTCGGAAATACTTGTTCCGAGCCTTCGAGCCATTACAATCTGCCCTCTATCAAAGTCGCTTAGATCGCAGCCTTTCCCATCATAATGTTTTGACTCTTGAGTGTATATATGCAATAATAGATGAAGGTGAAAACTGCCTCTCCCTGTGATATAGTTTTTAATGTACACTCATGTCCATGAATTAAGAATAATTCAGAATCACACAGAAATTGAACTCTAAAATAAAAATTTCACCTGTAGAATTATCATACACATCTTGAAGAAGAATATGCAAATTACAGGAAACCACCAGATGGCGCGGATAGTACGTCACAATGACGAGAGTGTAAGAGAGGGGTATATAAAGAATGGTGGCAAAGAAGTAAAATTGTTCACAAGCGCTTTAAAAGCCTTTCAGTGCAATAACCGCATAGTTATGGCCCAAAGGAAGCATTTGGATGATTTTTTAAGTGGTAGAATTATCGGACGACTGGAATGTGGACGTACCCAGCTGGAAGTATCCGAGGAACTTGGAATCGCCCAGAGTGTCATCTCCAGGCTTTGGCAACGATTCCAAGATGATGGTAATGTGAGTAGATGTTACAGCACAGGTCGCCCCCGAGTTACAACGCCGAATGAGGAACGGTATTTAGCAGTTACTGCCAAAAGAAACAGACGGAGCACGACATCAGACCTGTCTCGTCAGCTCTCTTCAGCTACCGGTACGACAGTTTCCAGGCAGACCGTGTACAGACGTTTAGGGCACATTGGTCTATATGCTCGTATTCCTGTCAGATGTGTTCCACTTACCGCAACTCACTATCGCCTGCGATTAACCTGGAGTAGAGAGCATGCATTGTGGACACCGCAACAGTGGTCTCGTGTGATGTTTTCCGACGAGTCCAGGTTTAGTTTGCAGTCTGATTCTCGCCGGAGATTCATATGGAGAGCGCCAGGTACTCGTTACCACCAAGAGAACACCATTGAACGACACCGTTACGGTGGTGCAGGATGGCTCGTTTGGGGAGGAATTATTCTTGGTTCCAGAACTGACCTGCTTGTTCAGAGAGTAACGATGACAGGCCATATCTATCGGGTTGTCATTCTGGAACAACATGTACGTTTGTTTCGGGGCGCCATGGGTACTGAATTTCTGTTTATGGTTGACAACGCCAGTCCTCACCGTGCAAACATTGTAGACGAATGCCTTGAATTGGAGAATATCACCCGTATGGATTGGCCAGCACACTCACCGGACTTGAATCCAATAGAGCATGTGTGGGATATGCTTGACCGATGAATTGCAGCCCGTCAACCCCCTCCCACCTGTCAACCGGAACTTCGGAGGGCATTGCTTGATGAGTGGTGTAATATTCCCCAAGATCAGATTGATAATTTGATACTCAGCATGCCTAGGCGTTGTAAGGTCTGTATTGCATCGTACGGGAGACATACTCCATATTAACCATCATGTTATACTGTTTTTTTGTAAATAGGTTCTTTTTTGAAATTTGCTCCAGGGAGTAGAAATCGCAATGTTTATTAATTATGTCAAACATATAACATCTTTTTTGCTCTTTACCTTTTGTTTAATAAATAGACTTTACAAATAAGTCAAATTTGTTTTGCTTCTGTCTCTTTCTTTGCCTGAACTTCATTATCTTTAATTTATGGACATGAGTGTAATAGAAATATTAATATGTGGGCAGATTTTGCATCTAAGGACAGACAATGCATTAGAATCTAATTAGATTTCTATAGAGAATCTAACATAGAGTTGCTAATTAATATAATAAAGAGACATGTATTATGTATTCTGTGTAATGTAGAAATAAATTATGAACCTAATGCAGCATTCAAACTAATTAATATAACTGTATCCAATTCCTTGTGCTGAATTTTTTCCACTTTTTATTGTAATTTTGTGTTGTGTGTAAGCTTGATTGTTTTTAGAGTTTTAACTTCATTATTTCTTTTACTTTTGTTATAACTGAATACGAAATTTTAATAGTAGAATTTTTAATAGTAGAATCCATTAATAGTAGAATTTTCTAACCTTAAATCAATTTACTTGCGAAATCGTTAAAGATGCAAATTTTCTGATATGTTAGACGCTTCCATAAATACAATTTTCGATGCCATTTTTAAAAATGGTTACATGAAGCATGATCATATTGTAAAAAAAAAAAAACTTTTTATTGCTTTTAATTAAAAATTATTAATGTTTGTAACCGTTCTTCCTCATACACACTCAGAGCATCAGCATTTATAATCTCTCGTTTCTAGAGATATATTTAGTGCATTCTTGCTCATTAGTTGTCTATATATCCTGAAGCGGGGAGGAAGCTCATTTTGAGCACCCCGCCCGTGGCAGGGTATAGTTTTCGGCTTAGAAGTAGAGTCCTTACACGAATCTATACTTACCTTTCATTAAATGCGTTAAATACTGCATATCTTTCATTGTATGTGTGTAGTGTTTCGCAACATTATTTCTTTAATTGAAAAAAAAAAATGCTTTCATTTCTTTAACAATAAAAAATATGCTTAAATTCTATATTTATACTGAGGCATTTTCTACTTTAAAAGATAGAAATTTAAATGTTTTCATAACATGAAATGAAAGAAAATATTAAATATTTCAGTAAACTAACAGTAAGAATGTTAAATTGATATAAAATATACTTTCGACAATAAATAAATGAGCTATACTTAATACTCATGGAAAGAAAAATATTAAAAAAGGACAAAAAAAATTTTCACTGCAAAATTTCAGACTTGTCTAGACATGAAATACAATCCTTTAAATGAAATCATTAGAAAAAAATTGGAAACGTTTCATTTCGTTTTATAAACATATTTCATCGCTACAAAAAACTTAGTTTCTCTTTGAAGAACTAATAATTACCGAGTTAAACAGTGGATAAAAAAAGTATTGGCAATTGCCTATAAATGATCATATTTGCTAACAAAGTATGTTTACAAATTTTATTTCACCATAGCGATTACAGAAGGAGAAAAGACAAACAAATATAACGAAATTTTCATTTAAATATTTTTTTAGTCAAAATCTACGAGAAAATCCAAAGTTTACATGATAAAAAAAGTATTGGCAAAATTATGAAATTGACAAAATTATGAGCGAAAACAAAATCAGTTTATGTTTAGTACTTCGTATGCATACCTTCTGCATCTATAACAGCTTGTAATCTATTTCTCATAGAGGAAACTAAGGTCTTTGTTGAACTGTTGGGAATTTTGTGCCACTCTTGCAAGAGTACACGTTTGAGGTCGTCTTTACTTGAAATTTTATGTTTCTTGATTTCTAGATCCAGCAGGTGCCATAAATTTTCAATTGGATTGATGTCAGGCGATTGAGGTTGGGTTTTTAATTGGCGAGGAGCATTGTAGAGTAGCCCTTCACGGGTGAGATTCCCTGTATGCTTGGGGTCATTGTCTTGTTGAAAAACGAATGATGTTCCCAAGCCAAGATTTTGGACACTGATTTTTAAGTTATGGCGCAAAATGTCAATGTATGTACGTGCTGTCATAATACCGTGCTGCCATAATAAAATGCAGGTTGCCAATTCCATTAGCTGCCATACAGCCCCAAACTAAGACGCTGCCTCCACCATGTTTTACAGTAGCAGTTAAATGTTGCTTCTAAAATTCAGTATTTGGCCTCCTCCACACATATCGTAGTCCATCACTGCCAAAAATGTTAAACTTTGATTCGTCGGAAAAAATAACTGTGTTCCAAAACTCTTCTGATAAATCAACGTGGGATTTTGCGAAATCTAACCTCTTTCTCCTGTTTATTTCCGAGATGAATGGTTTCTTTCTAGCTGCCCTACCATAATAACTTCTCTCGTGTAAAACATTCCGTACAGTCTGTACGCTGAACGTCTTTTGCGAAGTGAAAGCAACATCTCTAGCTATCTGGGGTGCATTTATTTTAGGGTTTTTCTTAACCTTGTTAATAATGACACGTTCTTCTATTGTAGAAAATATTCGAGGTCGTCAACTTCTAGTCTTATTTTACGTTGATCCTGTTTCCTTGAACTTTTTTGCAACACTTCTGACAGTAAATAAACTTAAATTGAACTGCACTCCTATAGCACGATAAGTTAAACCTTCATTTCTGAGCCTAATAATCGTGTTTTTAACACTAACGTCCAACTCCTTCGATTTCGAAGTCATTTTACTGCAGTAACCGCAAAATAATGCATAGACACTTTTGGAGTAGTTTTGCAGACTTTATACCGGTAGAGTTTCTTATCAGTCGAAACACGTGACTTTAATGTAACAAAATTTGCATAGCGGTTACTTTTTTGACATGCAAATTTTCGTTTTTGAAAGGAAAAAATCGTAGAAAATGCAAATTAAAATAAATTTTTTACTATTTTTTATATATCTAAGATGTCTTGTATTTAATTACGACAGCTAAAATTGCATAACATTTTATTTATTTGTCAATATGAATAAATTAAGGCAATTGCCAAAACTTTTTTTACCCACTGTAAGTATTACATGATTCACAAAATGTCACATAAAACGTCTAAACTATAGTTTTGTTACACCAAGAAGGCGACATGAAATGCACAACAGACGTGAAATTTAAACGACATTAAGAAAGTACTGTGATATGCAAATGATTAGCTTTTCAGTGCATTCAGACAAAGAAGGCGCCGGTACAATGTGTTTAAATGAGGATATTGTTCAGCCGGTTTCTCATACACAAGTTGCACTTGAACGCTGTTGCTTCGTGACAAGTTGCTGTGATGCCTCGTGTCAGAAGCAGAAATGCCTACCAGCACGTGTTTGACTTTGATAAAGGTCGAATTGTAGCGTACCGGTACTGCGGCTTATCGTATCGCAGTATTGCTGCTCGCAACTGACTCGTCACCGTACGCCAGTCACTACGGTTGATGAGCTGTGGCATAGTGTTGAAACTGCATGGGCATCTGTACCTGTGCATGTCAATTTTAAACCACTCTCCGTTTGACTCAATGCCCTGGCGTATAAATGCTGTTATTACTGCCAGAGGTGGTTGTTCCGGGTACTGATTTCCCAAAATCTGTCCACTCAAATTTCTTGAAAATTGAATCACTTGTTATTTCCAGTATAATATATTTGTCCAATAAATATCATTTTATTATCTGCATTTTAATGACCAATAGTGCATGGAGACAGGATATTTATTTGATTCTTGTGTTGGTTATCGATTTAGTTGCTGTCGCTTATGCGCGTTCCGGATTTTAAACACTTTATTCTGTAAGAGATCTAAACGTGTGACATTTGTAGTACGTAAATTATAAATTTTTGTAGTACGAATGCCACAATGGTTTTCTTATACAACGTGCGTGTAGTTGCTTTTGGCTTGCAAAAGAGTCTAATCACTCCTTTTTCTCATTCTTTTTTTTATTTTTTATGTGATTATCGTAACAGTCTGTTAGAGATGTAACTCCACTTCAGTTACGAATCATTTTCTTTTAGTGATTCTTCAAATTATTTTTCAATTTTTTGACTGCTTCACTTGACTAGGCACTTTGAGATATCTGCTCGCTGGTGGTGCTTGATCTCAATTCATCCAAATGCTGTTCAAATAGTAGAGATAAAAGCAATTGAGAAAAGTGAAAATTAATTCTTTGTGAAGGTATGATGGCTTCACTTGTATATTAAATATAATGAATATTTTAATATTTGGTTTCTGTATTCAGGTTTTATATATGCTAAATTAATCAGTTGAAAAAGGGCCTGTTAGCCGACTGTCTGGCGCTTGGTACCACAGGTTTCGGGTTCGAGTCCCGGTGGTCCATGGATGTTTATAGTGGTTCGGTATCCACTTTAAACCGTAGGTCGCGGTCTAACGGGATCGTAAAGCGTTTTGGGGATAGTGTTATTCGCATCCGTTGTCTATTTACAAGCTACACGTACTCCCTGTGTAGTGCTAAATGAGTAACAGTGGTGCAGCCCTTGCTTATGGTATAAAGATTAACTGTCTCTATATTGCCAGCTGCAATAGAACAACAACAAATTAGTTGAAAATTACAAGATTTATAAAAGCAGATTTACTATGAAAGTGAAAGCAGTAAATTGTTTATGTACATTACCAATTTATTATTTTGTTAGCTTAAAGGTTACCATTAAAAAAGGTTAAAGTTACCTTTATCATCGTCATTAGCACGGCCTGATGATCAATTGGCTAGCTCTCTGGCCTTTGGTTCCGAATCCATGTTAAACTGTAGGTCCCGGTCTCATGAGCCCAAAATGTGCACAAAATGATCGTAGAGCGACAAACCAAACCAAATTATCAATAGCGCTGTGGAGCTCGGTGGCACAAGTTTCGGGTTCAAGTCCCGCCGGTGTCATGTATGTTTATAGTGGTTCAGAATCTACTTTAAACCATAAGTCCCGGTCTAATACGGCTATAGAGAGTTGGACGTAGGTCTGACGCCCCTACCCCTATCCTACAAAAAGAAAACATCTTTTAGGTTTCAGACTCTGCCAGTAGGAAAACGGTCTTGGAGGAAGGAAGCCATTGGAGAAGAAGAAGAATTCCCGCTCTCAATTTTGTGATTTGCTTTAAGCTTCAAACGGAAATAATTGCAAGTTTGCCACAATTCTATGTACTGTTAAAATTGTGTGTATTGAATGAATTGATTTATTTAGTCATTGTTAAGTATGTACTTTGATAATCATGTGCATGATTTCTTTAAATTTCCAATCATGTTTATTATAATGATTACTTTATTTTAAACTCATGTTTGTGAAAATTGCAACACCATGAAGGAATCGTCATAATTGAATGAAATTTAATACACAGTCGAGTGGTAGTGGTACAAATAAAAGCAAACAAACAATAACAAGAGATCGGAATCAGTATTTTGTGTAGCCACCACGCGCCGCAATAAGTGCTGCTACACGACGTGGAATGGAGTCAAACAAATTTTGAATGTCTGCCTGAGGAAGAGCATTCCATATTGTTTGTATGCGCACCCAAAGTTCATCTGCAGAAGCAATAGGACGAGGATCACGAGAGAGACGCCGACCAACGAAATCCCACACATGTTCAATCGGCGACAGATCCGGGGAATACGCAGGCCAAGAAAGAAGCTGTACCTGCCGCGTTGTAAAGAAGGATTGAACAGTCCTAGCGATATGAGGGAGGGCATTGTCCTGTTGAAATACAGCGCCTGGCAAGCTTTGAAGGAAGGGAACAGCTTGGGGCTGTAGAACTTCACTGATGTACCGGTTGCTGTTCAGATTGCCCACAATTCTTAGCAATTGAGATCGTCCATGATATGCTATGGCACCCCAGACCATAACTCCGGGTGTTCGTCCACTGTGGCGTTCGATAATGCACTCCGGAAGGTGGCGTTCACCGGCCTAGCGTCTGACACGAATGCGGCCCTCATGGTACCACAAATTAAAGCGGGATTCGTCAGAAAACACGACATGCTGCCAATCAGCACGCCAGTCTCTATGCTGAGCGACCCTCAGCCTCAGGCGGCGATGGTTTAGCGTGAGAGGGATCCTGTATAAAGGAGTCCTTGCGCGCAGTCCACGCTGCAGCAGACGTCTACGAATTGATGAAGCACACAATGAAACACCTGTAGCTATTGACCACTGTGCTGCCAATTGTCTAGAGGAAGCTGTACGGTCCATCAGCGCCATGCGGACCAGGTGTCTATCATCGCGAGCTGACGTCATATTTCGGGGTCCACTCCCGGATTTCCGAGTTGTCTGACACTCGTCCGTCCACTGCTTCCAAAGACGCATCACTGTGCTGCTGTTACGCTGCACACGAGCGGCTACTGCACGATAAGACAATCCAGCTTCACGAAGGCCGGTGATTCTCCCCGTTCAAACTCTGTAAGTTGTTCAAATCTCGCTCTCTTTCGTCGAAGAGGCATAAGTAACGATTGAGCTAACGTTTACCACTAGCAGATAACCACCGATAACCATACACGCCTCGCTACAGCCGTCTATTTATTCGGATCCATCCGCCGTTCAGAGGACGCTGCTCAGCATACGCATGCGCTACGGATTTGAAATTCTAATCATTTGCATATAAGGCGCTAATTTGCATTTCCTGAAAATTTCAGCTCACTCGCGTAAATCCTTCATGGTGTTGCAATTTTCACAAACATGAGTTTATAACTTTAGTAGTTCATTCGAGAGCGAACAATTGTCAGGAAAGGCCGAATGTAAGTTTTAATTATTAGATAGCGCGAGAGGTCGCCACTATGACCAGTGACTGGTACCATAACTGTGTGAACTGGTAAGTACATGCGGTTAGATTTTGAGACGACGAGGAGAACGCCAGGAGCGTCTGAGCGATGAAGACGGTCAGGGTATCTGATGTGTTTACGGTTTTGAGTTGTTGTTGTTGTCGTGTCCCTCATGGAAGGAGGGAAAAGGGGTGCAGCTTCGGTTCTGATGGAGCACCCCGTAGGTAGAAGTCTGACTTCTGCTCCGTGACGCTCTTACAGTCATAGGAGACCGGGACTTGCGGCTTAAAGTTGACTCCGAACGACTATAAATAACCATGGCACTGCCGGGATTCGAACCCGAAACCCGTGGCACCGAGCGCCAGAGCGCTAGACACTCGGCCATTCAGGCCCTACGGTTTTAAGTATAACATAGGATTGAAGGTATGGAAGAGGCACAGGATGTGTATGTATGTGTACATATTGTAAATAAATTAATATAAAGAGATTTGACTGCGTCTGTCCACCAGACTCCCACAACACATTTCAAAAGTGGGATAGCGATCCGTTCTTTACCTCGGCGCCAATTCGACTTGTTTATTTAAAGATCGCCAATTTTAAAGCCAAAGGACTCTTCAGATACACAGTGAGTTAATGCGTCTCAGTGAAAGTTTAAATTCTCTCCGTTATCTGATTTCGTTTGTGCTGGTTCAGAGTAACAGCATATATGGAAAACACTCATACGAGACGTCATAGACAGCCCTAGGTCTCTTTTGAGAACTTTTCACCCTTGGGTGATAGGTCGGTAAGAGCCGGATTAACTCATTGCTAGTCTGAGGACATTTTTCTAGAAAATTCTTAGAAAGTTTGATAATATAATTTGGAATAGGTTCGACTTCCAGATTTCTGTGATTGAATTTTTGTCAAACGAATCGCGGAGTATTTGCGATCATAGCCAGGTGTTTATTACCCCTACACTGCAAAAAGAAAACATCTGTTAGATTTCATTATCTGCCAGTAGGCCTTGGCCACGGAGGAAGAAGCCATTGGAGAAGAAGTCCTCAATTTTGTGATTTGCTTTGAGTTTGAAACAGAAATAATTGCAAATTTGTTATTTGATTCCTTATTTTGAATCGAACGACGTGCCACGTTAGCGTCGTGGTTAGCTTGCAAACATTATAAATGCAGTCAAGCAAATCCAAATGTTTAATTTTAAACAAAAAGATAAAAAAATACTCACAAAAGAATGGAAAACTAGAGATGTTAATTAGAATCCCTAATACCAATGGGAATGTGGTTAACTTCAATAACTACGCATTTGCAAATGGTGAATTATAGAGTCCTCACATTTCTGCAGTTTAATTAACGTAAATAATGAAATACATGCTTTTAGAACCTTAACTTGTTAAATATTCAAATGTGTCTGTTCTATTGTTCTTTGTGTGGATGAAATAAGGAGAGCGAATTTTCCGAACATCCACTTCAATAAATATTTAAACACTTTTTTATTTGCACGTCTCTACTCACGTTTATTCATCTTCCACTACAAATGTTAGTCACTCATGTCCATAAATTAAGGATAATGAAGTTCAGGCAAAGAAAGAGACAGAAGCAAAACAAATTTGACTTATTTGTAAAGTCTATTTATTAAACAAAAGGTAAAGAGCAAAAAAGATGCTATATGTTTGACATAATTAATAAAAATTGCGATTTTTACTCCCTGGAGCAAATTTCAAAAAAGAACCTATTTACAAAAAACAGTATAACATGGTTAGTATGATGGTTAATATGGAGTATGTCTTCCGGACGATGCAATACAGGCCTTACAACGCCTAGGCATGCGGAGTATCAAATTATCAATCTGATCTTGGGGAATATTACACCACTCATCAAGCAACGCCCTCCGAAGTTCCGGTTGACAGGTGGGAGGGGGTTGACGGGCTGCAATTCATCGGTCAAGCATGTCCCACACATGCTCTATTGGATTCAAGTCCGGTGAGTGTGCTGGCCAATCCATACGGGTGATATTCTCCAATTCAAGGCATTCGTCTACAATGTTTGCACGGTGAGGACGGGCGTTGTCATCCATAAACAGAAATTTAGCACCCATGGTGCCCCGAAACAAACGTGCATGTTGTTCCAGAAAGACATCCCGATAGATGTGACCTGTCTTCGTTACACTCTGAACATGCAGGTCAGTTCTGGAACCAAGAATAATTCCTTTCCAAACGAGCCATCCTGCACCACCGTAACGGTGTCGTTCAATGGTGTTCTCTTGGTGGTAACGGGTGCCTGGTGCTCTCCATATTAAAGTCAGGCGAGAATCAGACTGCAAACTAAACCTGGACTCGTCGGAAAACCTCACACAAGACCACTATTGCGGTGTCCCCAATGCATGCTCTCTACTCCAGGTTAATTGCAGGCGGCAGTGAGTTGCGGTAAATGGAACACATCTGACAGGCCTACGAGCATATAGACCAATGTGCCCTAAGCGTCTGTACACGGTCTGCCTTGAAACTGTTGTACCGGTAGCTGAAGAGAGCTGACGAGACAGGTCTGATGCTCTGCTCCGTCTGTTTCTTTTGGCAGTAACTGCTAAATACCAGTCCTCATTCGGCGTTGTAACTCGGGGGCGACCTGTACTGTAACATCTACTCACTTTACCATCATCTTGGAATCGTTCCCAAAGCCTGGAGATGACACTCTGGGCGATTCCAAGTTCCTCGGATACTTCCAGCTGGGTACGTCCACATTCCAGTCGTCCGATAATTCTACCACGTAAAAAATCGTCCAAATGCTTTCTTTGTGCCATAACTATGCGGTTATTGCACTGAAAGGCTTTTAAAGCGTTTGTGAACAATTTTATTTCTTTGCCACCATTCCTTATATACACTCTCGTCATTGTGACGTACTATCCGCGCCATCTGGTGGTTTCCTGTAATTTGCATATTCTTATTCAAGATGTGTGTGATAATTCTACAGGTGAAATTTTTATTTTAGAGTTCAATTTCTGTGTGATTCTGAATTATCCTTAATTTATGGACATGAGTGTAAATGCGTTAATAAATCACATTTCAAAAGTTGCAATCATTTATTCAGTACATTTAATAAGATAAAAATTTAAGATACTTTGGATATTGGATTATGCTTGCGATGTAATATTGTATTTTACTTTTCCACTTTTATTTCAAATATTTAAGGGGTTTTAACGATGTCCTTCTTTTTAAATATTAAAGCACGTTATGTATTATGTGTATATACAGCAGGTTATTAAAATAATGGAAACACCATAGATTCATAAAGAATCCTTTATTATTATGATGTAGAACCGCTTTTGGCTTGCAATTCAACTTGGAAGTAGGAATCGTTTCATACAAGTGCTGAATAATATTTAGATTAATATTGTACCATTCTTCATGGAGATAGTGTGAAAGTTCTGGGAATATCAATTGATAAGGATGTGGAGGATATCAATTCCGCATTAAACACTCTAAAATAGATCATAACGGTTCCATGATATTGTGGTCCAGTGACTGTGCGGGCCAAGGTAGATGTTTAAGTTCATCCTCGTGTTCATCCAACCATGATTGGACAAGTCCCGATGCATGGATGGGTGCATTATCATCCTAGCAAATTCAATCTCCAAACAAAGCGTGCATCATAGGACGGACCTGGACAACTAAAATTTTTATATACTTCTCCCCAGTGATCCTTCCTTTCAGGGTTACGATTGGCCCAGCAGAAAACCACGACACGGCTGCCCACATCATTACAGATCCATTTCCATGCTTGACAGTTGGAAGGAGACAATCACGATCACACGCTTGTGCAGGTGTCACCAAACGTGAAAAAAAAAGTGTGAATGGCGATTCGTCAGACCATATTACTTTCTTCCTCTTATCAATCGACCAAATTTTGTGAGTGGGGCACCAAAAAAAACAACAACAATTTAAACACTTTTTTATTTGCACTCATTCGGATTTTATTCATCTGCGGTTTTCTCCGCTGCCCGTATCATAAATGCGTTAATAAATCACATTTAAAGAATTACAATCATTATATTTTACTGTTCCACTGTTATTTCAAACATTTAAATCTTTTTAACGATATCATCCTTCTTAAATATTAAGAAAAGTAGTAAGAACACTAAAATATTGAAGTCATTTTATCATAGTATTTTATAACTTATTACTTTGGCGAAATATACTACTTTGTCCAAAAAGTAACACCCATTTTCAATTTAAAATTCTCTGGGCTTATGGAATTTCAATTCTTTTTTAGGTTGCTGGCACTGCTGTTGACATCTGTGTGAAATTTTACGTCGAAATATTCTTTAGTATTTGAGTTAGCTTGGCTTCGGGAGACGCTAAAACTGATTGCGGCGATTTTTGAAATGTCTGAATGAATTGAGTAAAGAACTTGCATTCCATTTTGTTTGCGGAAACGTACAAAATGTTGCAGAAAGCATTCGGTGAGCAAGTTACTACAAGTTCAAAAAAAAATGTATTTGAACTTGAGTGTATGAATAAAAAGTATTTTATGAACTATTGAAAATTTGAAGAATATATATATATAAATATATACAGGGAAAGAGTGAAATAGTAGGAATAGAAAAATGAACTAATTAAATTTAATGAATGAAGTAATATTTCAAAAAACTGTATTAACATCCAGTATCCTCCTCTAAAAGTTAAAAAAAAAATGCATTTGAACTTGTAGAGTATGAAGAATAAAAAGCATTCTATGATCGATTGAAAATTTGAACAAGATATATATAGGGAGAGTGTGAGCTAATAAAAGGAACTGAAGAATTGTTTTATGAACGATTGAAAATTTGAACTAGATATATATAGGGAGAGTGTGAGCTAATAGAAGGAATTGAAAAAGTATTTTATGAACGATTGAAAATGTGAACTAGCTATACACTCAAGAGCCAAAACATTATGACAACCTGTCGATAACGAGTTGGCCCACAGCCTTTCTTATCACACACAGAAGTAAGTGAAAGAAGGATTCTTCAGACTCTCCAGCAGCAGTTAAATACCACTTCCACCTGATCACGTGCCTTCCACGTCATCCAGGCGAGATCATTGCAAAATGTAGGGGTGGTCATAATGTTTTGGCACTTGAGTGTATATAGGGAGAGTGTGAGCTAATAGAAGGGATTGAAAAAGTATTTTATGAACATTGGAAATATGAACAAGATATATATAGGGAGAATGTGAGCTAATAGAAGGAATTGAAAAAAAAAGTAACCGACAAAATGTTTGAACCTTAATCATTCCCGCTCTGCTTTATTCATTGCATAATAAAAATTACATCCGCCTATCTAACACTTGTACATCTTCTTGACTTTCTTGATGTCAGACTCGGTGAGGCTTTTCTTCTGGAAGGCCTCTAGCAGCTTCTGCCCGTTCTTCGCCTTCACTGTGGTGGACTTGCCGTCCTTGGAGAAGGCCTTGTTGCCGTAGATCATGATGGAGTCGTAGTCAAAGGCCGTGTACAAGATGTTCTGGTTGGGATTCAACTTGACGAAGTTTTGCTCCTTGCCTGTTTGGAAAGAGAATTGTCTTAACAAATTTTGCACTCAATAAAACCATGAAAGAAATAAGACTGTAGTTTTCTTGTTATTTGTGAAATTGAGTTGTTTTCTGCGATTAGCTCTTCACTGCGGGGCCTGAATAGCCGAGTGGCAAGCGCTCTGGAGCTCGGTACCACAGGTTTAGGATTCGAGTCCCGGCGGTGCAATGGGTGTTTGTAGTGGTTCGGAATCCACGTTAAAACGTAGGTCCCAGTCTATCGTAGAGCGTTGCGGGGGGTATTGTTACTCCGCGTCCATATCCATAAAAGAAATAAGACTGAAATTTTCTTGTTGCAGTAGAACCTCTTTAACTCGAAAACCTCCACAACTCGAAAAACGTTTTTGTTCCCTTCTCTTCAAGCTCAAAAACCTCCATGACTCGAAATTTCAACTCTCTATAAGTCGAAATAATGAGCCAATCCCCAAAAGCCCTTTTGGTATATATTTTGTATGTGCTCGATCCATATAGCGGGTGCGAATGATGGATCCATATTGTTGGTGCGAATGATGCTCGATATATATTGTTGGTGCGAATAATGCTCGATCCATATAGCGGGTGCAAATGATGCTCGATCCATATTGCGGGTGCGAATGATGCTCGATCCATATTGTTGGTGTGATTGATGCTCGATCCATATAGCGGGGCGAATGATGCTCAATACATATTGTTGGTGGGAATGATGCTCGAGACATATTGCGGGTGCGTATGATGCTCGATCCATATTGTTTATGCGATTGATGCTCGGATCCATATTGTTGGTGCGATTGATGCTCGGATCCATATTGTTTATGCGATTGATGCTCGGATCCATATTATTGGTATGGCTAATCCTGGGTCCAGGTATTTCCTTAAGGTATTTTCTAAAGTACTTATTCAAATAGAGGCTACTCTGTGCATTTTATTGGGTGATTTAATTCAAATCATCAACATAAGTAACAGAATAGTACTCAATATATATATTCATCAAAAGGAATGAATAAGAAAAAGCAATTTTTTTATTATACGAACCCTCCTTAATATTCTTGAAGTAGATGGTGACATAATCGTCTTTGTCGGACCTGGTATGTTCGTGGTAGAAGCCCAGAGCATGACCCATTTCGTGGATGGCCGTTCCCACACTCCGGCAGTGGACTCCCAGGGACAGCGTCTGCTGACCGCCCACTCTGCCAACAGCTGAGTAGCAGCTGAAAAAAAGAGTGAGCAGGTCAATAACTTTAAAAAAATATTAAAATTTGAAATCTGTTATACAATTCCTACTATTAGTTCACACTCTCCTTATATATATCTTGTTTAAATTTTCAAGCTTTCATAAAATACTTTGTATGCATCCACTCGAGTTCAAATGCATTTTTGTGGATAACACTTGATGTCCCACGTTCCATTCTTGATTAAGAGCTGATTCCAAATCATTTTTACTAGAAATATGTCTGGATCTAATATTTTTTATCAAGAACTTCCCACAAATTCTCGATGGGGTTGAGGTCCGGCGATTGAGGAGCAAATTTAATGAACTTTGGGGTATTATATAGTATCCAGAGCTTTGTGTTTCGGGCTGTGTGCTTGGGGCCGTTATCATGCATGAAAACGTAATCACCATTCAAGCCCATTTTTGTTGCACTAGGCCCTAAATTATTTTTTAAAATGTCAATATAAAGTTGATGATTCATAATGCCTTTAATAAAGACTAATTTGCCCACCCCAGAAGCACTCATACAACCCCAAACAAGTAGACTTCCACCCCCATGTTTCACTGTTGGCATTAAATTCTTAGGATGCATTTCTGTATTGCGCTTTCTCCATACCATTCGTCTCCCGTCCGATCCAAATATGTTGCATTTACTTTCGTCTGTAAAGATAATCTTTTTCCAGAAATCACCATTGTATTGCTTGGCGAAAGACAATCGCAGCTTCCGATTCTTCTCACTAACAAAGAATTTTCGTCTCGCAACACGGCCATGGAAACCTTCATTTCTGCATGCATACCGAGACTGCTGCTCCCATGTTCTTTAGTTCTGATGTTAATGTAGGAGCACTTATTTTGGGGTCCTTCTTTAATGAACGTACCAGAAACCGTCTGTCAGATGATGTCAATAGACATGGTCGCCCAGTACGAGAACTGTTTTGAACCTTTCCAGTGGCAGAAACTTTTTTATGATTGACTGCACAGTTGAACGGGGTCTACCGACCAGATCAGAAATCTTGTTGTACGATTTACCATTTTTGCGGAGCTTTAAAGTCAGTTCTCTTTCGGAAACACTTGTCTCTTTACTTTTACGACCCATTACAGAATTTCTAGTTTCTCATTACATTAAAATTTCCACTGAAGAACCATTTAAGTAACTTACAAGATGACGTCAATTAACTACATACATCATAATGGCTAAACCAATCACAAAATAACTAAAAAAAATTGCATTTCCTTTAGTGTACGAATACTTTTTACACCACAAGATGTTGGATTGTTTCAGTTTTGCAAATATTTATTCATGTATAAAATTATTTTTGTGTCAATTTCACATCAAACTAGTGAAAATATGTTCTATTATATATTTATAATTAATTAAAATGGAATTTATGTTTATAATTTTTATGAACGGATCTCTTTTAAATCAATTGTCGTACTGTACGAATACTTTTTACACTCACTGTAAATCCAATAAATAAATAACATCGTGCTAGAAAATTTTAACGATCAAAAACTTGAAATATTACAATTGCTGATGAAAAGGAATAAAAATTTCTTGGTCTTTCAATACAAATTTCAACTTTACTAATCTGCGAGAAAAGAGCACTTTCTTTTAGTTCGAAAATTATCGAAAATATGATACCGATGTACGTTTGTACGATGTACCGATGTACGACCGTAAGACCAATTTTCATTTTTTTTTCTTTTTTAGGTTGCTGGCACTGTCCTTGACTGAAATTTGACGTCAAAATATTCATTAGTGTTTGGGTGACGCTCGGATTTCTGAGAACTGATTCCGGCTATTTTTGAAATGTCTGAATTCATTGAGCAAAGAATTTGCGTTAAGTTTTGTTTTCAGAAATGCATGGAATATTGCAGAAGGCTTTCGGTGAGCATTCTAATATCGGAAATTAATGCTTACAAGTGGCATAAACAGTTCAAAGAAGGCTTTGCGAATACCAATATAGATGGTGCGATACAGCCAAGAAAACATTTTACAAAGTAATACTTGTATTATTAATACTTATTATTATCAATTACCCTGAAAAAAAAAGTAGTAAGAGATTCAAGTTTGAAATTTGTATACAAAGTTTAAAGGAAAGAGATTCGCGTGCTTTATAGCGAAACATGTATATGCATAATGAGAGGAAGCGAAACATGTCAATGCAAAAATGAGAAAAAGCGAAACATGCCAATGCAGTAATGAGAAACGGCGAAACATGTAAATGCATAATGGGAGAAAGCGAAATACGTAATTGCAGTAGTGAGACAAAGCAAAATATGTAAATGCAGTACTGAGAAAAAAATGAAATATGTAAATGTAGTAATGAGAGAAAGCGAAATATGTAGTTGCCGTAGTAAGAGAAAACGAAATACGTAAATACAGTGCTGAGAAAAAAACGAACTATGCAAATGCACAATGAGAGAAAGCGAATTATGTAAATGCAGTAACGAGAGGAAGCGAAAACTCACGAAGTGTCTGGTCAATGACGTAGGGCACTGTGGCGTTGGGCCATCGGAACTCGTCGCCTCGTTTGACATTACGCTCTGCATCCTGCGATAAAGAAATTGATGTCTCGTAAAATAAGAAAAATCAGCAATTAATGTTGATATTTTAAGGAACGTGAGTGGCCCCACTTACAACTGTGCCCGAAAAGCAAGACTAACTATTTTTTTTTTCAAAAACTCTTTATTTATTCTTCCGAATTGATTTCGTCGACTTCAAAGTAATCCCCTTCGGACACAATGCACTTATGCCGACTTTTTTTCCAATCCTCTATGTAGGGCCTGAATGGCTAGCGCTCTGGCGCTCGGTACCACCGAGTTCGAATCCCGGCGGTGCCATGGATGTTTGTAGGGGTTCAGAATCCACTTTAAACTGTTGGTCCCGTTCTGTTTAGCCTAAAGTGTGCACAAGATGACCGTGTCCATCTTGGAGTCCGTGGACAAACCAAACCAATCCTCAATGCATGTTAAAAAGTCATCGGCGGGGATGGCCTTTAAAGCACGCGTTGATTCTTCAATCCACTCGAAACGGTGTCCCCGGAATGGTCTTTTTAGTTTAGGGAAAAACAAGAAGCCGCACGCCGTGAATACGGTGGTTGTGGAATGATATGGGTTTCATTTTTGGCGAAAAGGTTTCGATGAATCAATGCAGTGTGAGCTGGCGTATTCAGTGTTTTCGGTACCAATCGATATTTGAAGCGTTTGGGGCCCAAAATGGAATGGACCTATCCTTTCCAAATTCCAACATCAAGATCACTAATTGTAAATCGGCAAGCAAAGGCAATCCAGCAAGGTCTCTAATTGTAAATCGACGGTTTGCAAGCACAAAATCTTTAATTTTTTTGGACGTGAGCTTCATCGGTTGAGGTTGATGATCGATTGACGTCCAGAAGGGTCTTTGTCTTCAACGCGTTCTCTGCCGTCTTTGAACTGCTTAAACCATTTCTTTCCGATATAGGAATGCTCACCGAATGCTTTCTGCAACGTTCTGTACGTTTCCGCAAACAAATTTGAATGCAAGTTCTGTGCTCAATGAATTCAGGCATTTCAAAAATCGCCGGAATCAGTCTTAGCGTCTCACAAAGCCAAGCGTAGCTCAAACACTAATGGATATTTTGACGTAAAATTTCACGCAGATGTCAAGGATAGTGCCAGCAACTAAGAAAGAAAAAAACACTGAAATTCCATAAGCCCCAGGAATTTTGAATTGAAATTTGGTCTTACTTTTTGGACACAGTAGTATGTATTTCCTCAACAGCAGGAGAATTACGGCGGCTCATTATAAACTTTTAGGGTAACGCTAATTTAGATAAATGGGATCCAACACTAAATAGTAAACGTCATTAAAGAAGTTAAGATTTTTACGTAAATATTAGAATGTTTTAATTCTAATCTTGGATATTTAGAATCTCTAAGAACGATATTAGAATAACGAAATTAAAATTATGAATGAACTGAATTCTATTTACAAATTGATTTATAATTAGAGAATGTATAAAGTTATTATGAAAGGATATTTATTTTATTTTAATAATTTAAATGCGTATACACCCTTTTCGATTTTCTAAAATATTTGTACTTACCGATTGGATACCTCCATATCTTTACCTTTTATTTATTACAGTTTATACCTTTAAGACTTTTTTTTATCGAAATCTTTCAATTTCCTAAATTATTTATTATTGAAGTAATATCATCTTCTTGATATTTTCAATTATGTTGTTGTTGTTTTAATGCAGCTGGAAATGCAGATACATTTAATTTTTATGCCATAAGCAAGAGATGCATTTTGTTACTCATTTATCACTCCCCGGGGGTCACGTGTAGCTTGAAGATAAGCTACGGACGCGAGTAACACTACCCCCACAAAGCTCTACGATCCTGTTAGGACCGGGACCTACGGTAAAAAGTGGAAACCACTACAAGCACTCATTTCACAGCCGGGGTTCGAGCCCGAAGCCTGTGGTATCGAGTGCTAGCCACTCGGCCATCAGACCCCTATTTTCAATTATTTTTTTTAATATTCTGAACGGAGGAAATTTGAGATTATTACAATATGGCATCTTACTTGATTATTTTTGATGTTGAAAAATGTTAATAATGAAGTATTTATTAACTACTTTGCTTAATCGCTACCGCTAGAATTTGTATTTGTTAGAGACAATAGTTTTTTTCTTCAATGTAGCCCAGAAAGTCAAAATTTTGGACATTCTTATAATTTTTGGTATTTACATAAACAAACAATTGACCTTCACCTTTAGAGATAATCTAATACCTATTTTACATATATTTTAATACTCCCATTTTAAAATTTGTACACGTTTACCTGTATTGTGTACACAAAAATAAGACCCATTTTCAATTTAAGATTCCCGGGGCTTATGGGATTTCAATTTTTTTTTCTTTTTTAGGTTGCTGGCACTGTCCTTGATATATGTGTGTAAAATTTGATGTCAAAATATTTATCAGTGTTTGTGTTACGCTTGGCAAAGAAGGTAGAGAACGCGTTGAAGACGAAGAGGTATTGGGGATTTGGGAGATATATTTGGTGCTTGCAAACCGTCGATTTGCAATTAGAGACCTTGTTGATGATGTTGGAATTTCAAAAGCATCGGTCCATTTCATTTTGGGCCTCAAACGCGTCCAATCTCGATGGGTACCGAAAACACTGAATGCGCCAGCTCACACTGCATTGATTCTTCGTGACATTTTCGAAAAAATTTAAACCCATATCGTTCCACAACCACCGTATTTACGCCGTGCGACTTCTGGCTACTCCTTAAACTCAAAAGACCTCTCCGGGTACACCATTTTGAGTCGATTCAACAGGAATCGGCTTTGAAGACCATCCATGCCTCTGACTTTTTAACATGCATTGAGGTTTGGAAAAAAAGTTGGCGTAAGGGCAATCTGTCCGGAGGAGATTACTTTGAAGGCGATGAAATAAATTTGGAAGAAAAAAATAAACAGTTTTTTGAAAAGAGTTTATGAAAAAAAAAAAATTGGTCTTACTTTTTGAGCACAATAGTATCTAAAGATTTATATTTGTAATTGCATGCAATATTTGCAAGCTGTATATTTCATTCGGGCAGCTTATAATTGATAAGTGTTAAATTTAAATTGATATGTTCTACAGTTACATCATTAGAAATTATACTATATAACAGTTCGGTTCTATTTTACCTTAATATGAGTAAATTGAGGCATTTATTGACTCATTATAGGAAAAGGAATCACTGAAATCAAATGCAGGTCATTCTTTAGGGATTAGCAGTACCAACTTTTTGCAAAAAAAAAAAAAAATTGTCCGGATCGAAACGATTATTAGAATGTAATAAAACAGCATTGTTTTTCGAATCAAAGCATTTTGATTTTTTCAATTCCTAATATTAATTCACACTCTTCCCTATATATATCTTGTTCAAATTTTCAATCGTTCATAAAATATTTTTTATTCATCCACTCAAGTTCAAATACAGTTTTTGTTAACTTGTAGTGGATGGCACTTGATGTTAATACAGCTTTTTTCAAATATTAATCCATTCATTAAATTTAATTAATGAATTTTAGTTTTTATTAGATTTAAGTTGCATGTATCTACCCATAGATGGCGCCAGATGTAAGAGGAAAATTTCAACTTGAAATGAAAACCTGTCTTTTTTTTCCAATTCCTACTATATATTAGTTCACACTCTCCCTATATACATTTATATAACTTGTTCAAACATTAATTCATTAATTAAATTTAATTAATATAAAGTAGGAGTTGACTTAAAAATTTTTTTTTTATATCACTTGTTTTTAATAATCCAGTATTTGTCATGTTTTATGAGTTTGAAAGCTTAATGTATCGTCTACCTATATTGTGATACGTATTCAAAAGAAAAGCATTACAGCTGAATTTACGATACGTGTTCAAGAATTTCAATAAAATTCGTATTTTCATTTGAATGAACACACCGCACTTGTAAGGAAGCACTCATAAAAAACACTTACAAACGGACCGGAGATTCCAATCATGTCTCCATCGTACAGATCGTCGTTCTGCATAGCCAGACGCTGGTTTTCTGAAATAGGAAGAAAACACTTTACACACATTTTAGGGTACTTACGAATGAACGGTACCTTGGCGACAGACTTGGCGGTTTTTAAGCGTCGCCAATCTTTATTATTTGGAATAAAAATATTTTGAAAGCGTTTTAATTTTAAATGAAGCGTTTCATATATATTTTATTATTTGGAACAAAAATTTTAAGTGTAGATTGGCGCCAAATCTGTAGCTGCGGTTGGCGCGTGTGCTCTTTATTTGCGCAACTGTCGCCAAGGTACCGTTAATACGTAAGTTAAGATTCATTGTTTTTTTCATAATTTTCAGTTAAGATAAAGTTTGGGATACATAAACCTCAATAAAGACAAAACATTTGAGACTGACTTCAGACTCTATCTGAATTACTATTGTCATGCCAATATGAGCAATATCTTTTTATGAATATTGTTTTTATTGAGATAATTTATGAATTGTACAATGATTGTATAAAATTTTATGCTATATTCTATGTGCGTCCCTTGGAAGGGGGTGTTTGTTGGTCTCTGCACCTGACCGAATGGGTATCCGATATGTCCATAGGAATGACCCGTTTCCGGTTAATGCAGGTCATTTACCACAGCTGCGGGTTATTTGGCAGGGGTCATAAAAAACTGCGCGCAGAAAGTCAAGAGATCAGTTCATCAAGACGGGGATTCGAATTTATGGACGGGGTGTGTCTGCCGAATGCATATAGACTCTGACATGGCTGTAACGACTTTGAACAGTGGTGCGTATTGAACCTTATTAACATTGAAACTTTGGGGAAAAAATGGGTACCCCTCCTTTCCATCTGTTGTGGTAAGCAATAAACTATAAGGTCTACCACCATACTATTTTATTGTTAAATATTAATTTGAAATTGCGGCAACATATATAAATTATATTTTTATTAATGCATTATCCGAATTTCACTTTTACTTAAATAATGTTAATTGCAAGGTTTATTTCAAACTTAAATTTGTAAATAATAATAAATTCACTTTTGTTTATATTTATTTAAAATTATGAATTTGTTTGTGAATTATTTCTTGTGAGTGTGTTTCTTTTTCCAATTATATAAGTCTCTGAAGGCATGCGAACTTGTAGGTTTAATTTGTGGTAAGGGTTGTTGCGGAATTCATAATGGTTTTTAGTCTGTGTTGGGTAAACGGTATAGCTAGTTGTTTCTAGGATCGGGTATTGTTTAATTTAAGGTTTTAAAGTACGAGTAACACCACACTGTATTTTCCTCAAGTTGTTCTTTTCAAACACGGGCACTTATATCTGAGGGCAATCTGTAGCAGATTCAGAATTTGCCAGAGGGCACCTCTTGCGTTTGAGCTAACTTTAACTAGCTGTTAATTTAAATTCGACGACGAGAATTGCTTCAATTGATGAAAGGGATAATTAACGATTATTTTTAACTTTGTCACACGTCGGCGTTAGATGGCCTTAGAAATAGCGTTAATTTTAGCGTTAGCTAAATTCAACTCTTAAGAAAGGAAGACCTCGGCGCCAGAGGATGTTAGGAATAACGTTGAGTTTAGTGTTAGCTAAATTCAATTCTTAAGAAAGGAAGACCTCAGATCTAGAGGATGTTAGGAATAATGTTGATTTTAGCGCTTGTTAGATTCAACTCTTACGAAAGGAAGACCTCGGCGCAAGAGGGTGTTAGGAATAGCGTTAATTTTAGCGTCAGCTAAATTCAACTCTTAAGAAAGGAAGACCTCAGAGCTAGAGGATGTTAGGAATAACGTTGATTTTAGCATTAGCTAAATTCAACTCTTAAAAAAGGAAGACCTCGGCGCTAGAGGATGTCAGAAATAACGTCGATTTTAGCGGATAGTTGTTTAGCTGGATAGTTGTTGTCACGATTAAAAGAAATAAACTAAAAATGTGTTTGCTTAATTATTTTAGTCCTGTATACTGAGTCGAAAATTTAAAATTTTGGTTTATGAAAAAAAAAAAAAAAATTCACCGCAAATGTTGGATACGGAAAATATAATATAAAAATGTAATTGCTTTCTACTGGTAGGGATCATAATAAACATTTACAATAACAATTCAAAATAACGCATCAGATGTATAATATTCATGCACATAACTTATGCACATAACTTATGCACATATTCCAAAATTAAAAGGCTTAAAATTAAATGTTAATTTATATTGCTATTTAATAGTTAACACCTATTAACGAAAATCAACAAGTTTTTTTCTCCTGTATTCCCAACTGACACCTTTTTCAATTCCTTCTATTAGTTCACACTCTCCCTATATATATCTTGCTCAAATTTTCAATCGTTCATAAATTACTTTTTATTCATCCACTCAAGTTCAAATACATTTTTTTAACTTGTAGTGGATGACGCTTGATGTTAATACAGTTTTTTTCAAATATTAATTCAGTTATTAAATTTAATTAATTAATTTTATTTTTTTTTTAGATTTAAGTTGCATATATCTACCAATAGACGGCGCCAGAAAAACTTAAAAAAATGAATAAAAATTATTTATAAAGGACTTTCTGCAATAGAGTGAAAAAAAAGTAGGAATTGACTTTAAATTTTTTTTTATATTACTTGTTATACTATGCAACCATCTTTTTGGCACGAATATGAACAAGTTAACCATGTGAAATTTCCCAATGTCTTTCCTTCTTTCTTATGATCATGGAAGGAGTTTCCAACTTACATATTTATCGCGTTCCTCTCCGATAAAAGCTCAGGGAATTTAAAATGTTTTAATTTTTCATTTCGAAGTCCTTCTAAAGAAGAAAAAACTATCTTTGGGCTGCCTAGTATTTATTTCCCTAAAAATTAAAAAACGATTTTGGAATTTTTTTTCCGATTTCTTGCACCCTGTAACAATCTACCCCTCTCCCCAAGAAAAACAATTTTTCTGGGTTTTAAATTAAACATTCACTGAAGCCAATCATAATGTATATATATAGATACGCGTGTGAGTATAATTGATATTTTATAGACCTAATAAGTGCATACGGCTGCACAAAAAGTTATGTTTAAACTATTATTTTGAAATATTTAAAACTTATAATTAAGATTAAACTCTTTCGATAAGTAATTATGCAAAATAATTATCGAAAGTGTTTTAAATATCTAATTAATAATTAAACTAAACTTTAACTACTAATTAATTTAAATGGATGTTATTCTTGGCATTTTCATTCAACTTATATTTGAAACTTCATAATTGCTCATTTGTAAAATAAAACTACAATTTATGTAATGATAAATTATATACAATTTACAATACAATGGTACACTAGAAAACTACTAAATTATTTTTTTATTATATTCAAGTCCTTTTATAAATCTATTTGAATTTACTTGATTGTTTGCAAAATGTTCACTTATTAAATTGCAATGATGAATTAGAGTTCCTTTATTACCTGAATCCTACTTCCTGAATTACCTTTCCTCATTAGAGTAATTCAATAACAATTCAATTCAATAATTTCAACTGGAAATTGCAATAGCTGCAGGAATGGCAATAACTCAATTTAACAAGCATTTCGCTTTTATTAAGAAGATGAAAATTACGGCAAAAAGAATTCAATTCAATAACGCAATTGAAAATTGCAATAGTTGCAGGAATGGCAATAACTCACTTTAATAAACATTTCGCTTGTATTAAGAAGTTGAAAATTATGACAATAGCAATTCAATTCAATAACTGCAATTGGAAATTGCAATAGTTGCAGGAATGTCACTAACTCAATTTAATGAACATTGCGCTTGTATTAAGAAGATAAAAATTATGACAAAAGCAATTCAATTCAATAATTGCACCTGAAAACTGCAATAGTTGCTGGAATGGCAATAACTCACTTTAATAAACATTACGCTTGTATTAAGAAGTTGAAAATTATGACAAAAATAATTCAATTCAATTCAATAATTGCCCCTGAAAATTGCAATAGTTGCAGGAAGGGCAATAACTCACTTTAATAAACATTTCGCTGGTATTAAGAAGTTGAAAATTATGACAATAACAATTCAATTCAATAACTGCAACTGGAAATTTTCAATAGTTGCAGGAATGCCAATAACTCATTTTAATGAACATTGCGCTTATATTAAGAAGATAAAAATTATGACAAAAGGAATTCAATTAAATAATTGCACCTGAAAATTGCAATAGTTGCAGGAAGGCAATAACTCACTTTAATAAACCTTACGCTTGTATTAAGAAGTTGAAAATTATGACAAAAATAATTCAATTCAATTCAATAATTGCCTCTGAAAATTGCAATAGTTGCAGGAATGGAAATAAGTCAATTTAATAAACATTTCGCTTGTATTAAGAAGATGAAAATTATGACAATAACAATTCAATTCAATAACTTCAACTGGAAATTGCAATAGCTGCAGGAATGTCAATAACTCAATTTAATGAACATTGCGCTTGTATTAAGAAGATAAAAATTATGACAAAAGGAATTCAATTCAATAACTGCAACTGGAAATTGCAATAGTTGCAAGAATGGCAATAAATCAATTTAATGAACATTTCGCCTGTATGAAGAAGAAGAAAATTATGACAATGTACTGAGATAACATTTTCTTAAAAGAACAAACTTTAATATATCCTGATAATTTACCATAATCTTCATCGACCGTGGCCGTGGCCGTGACAGCTAACGCTAGGAGAATCAAGAACTGCATCATGATGCCGAAATGGATGAGGAATTTTTCATGATTTTCTTTTTTATACCTTCTGTATAATCTTGGTTTCTTTATCTGACCGTGAAAATGAGCAGGTGGATCATCCCTTCATCACAGGTTAAGACAAAGGTGTAGAAATTACTGATATGCAGATTATCGTAATTGATTTCCTTGCATAAGAAAAAAAAATATCACAAGATCCCTTTTTTTTTTTTTTTTTTAGTAAGTAATTTCGAAACAGACGAAAACAAACCACTTCAATATTTTTGTACAGGAAAAAACCAACTGTGATATCACCTGATTGATTGCTCAAGCAGGATGTAAACTAAGTGAAATCATTTTCGGCCATTCTACGGAATTCATTCTGACCATTCTGTTAAAATGATCATTCAACAGAATTGGTGAATTTCGAATAAAATTATTTGATAACATTATTTGAAGAATTTAGTAAAATTAATTTGACGCTTCTGATAAAAGGAACTTTGGTGCATTGATAAGTTTTGAATAAAATGATTTTATTTTTATTTGAAGAATTCAGTAAAATTAATTTGATTATGTTATAAGTATCATAGGGGAATTGATAAGTTTTGAATGAAATGATTTGATAACTTTAATTGAAGAATTTAGTAAGATTAACTTGACCATTCTGTTAAAATGATCATTGGTGAATTGATAAGTTTTGAATAAAGGGATTTGATAACTTTATTTGAAGAATTTAGTAAAATTAATTTGACACTTCTGTTAAAATGATCATTGGTGAATTGATAAGTTTTAAATGAAATGTTTTGATAACTTTATTTGAAGAATTTAGTAACATTAATTTGATACTTCTGTTAAAATGATCATTGGTGAATTGATACGTTTTGAATAAAAGGATTTGATAACTTTATTTGAAGAATTTAGTAAAATTAATTTGACCATTCTGTTAAAATAATCATTGATGAATTGATAACTTTTAAATGAAATGATTTGATGAATTTAATTGAAGAATTCAGTAAAATTAATTTGACCATTCTGTTAAAATGATCATTGGTGAATTGATAACTTTTAAATGAAATGATTTGATGAATTTAATTGAAGAATTTAGTAAAATTAATTTGACACTTCTGTTAAAATGATCATTGGTGAAATGATAACTTTGAAATGAAATGATTTGATAAATTTATTTGATTCAGTAAAATTAATTTGACCATTCTGTTAAAATGATCATTGGTGAATTGATAACTTTGAAATGAAATGATTTGATGAATTTAATTGAAGAATTCAATAAAATTAATTTGACACTTCTGTTAAAATGATCATTGGTGAATTGATAAGTTTTAAATTGTTTTGAGAAGAATAAAAAATTAATTTGACACTTCTGTTAAAATGATCATTGGTGAATTGATAAGTTTTGAATAAAAGGATTTGATAACTTTATTTGAAGAATTTAGTAAAATTAATTTGACACTTGTTAAAATGATCATTGTTGAATTGATAACTTTTAAATGAAATGATTTGATAACTTTATTTAAAAAATTTAGTAAAACTAATTTCACCCTTCTGTTAAAATGATCATTGGTGAATTTATAACTTTTAAATGAAATGATTTGAAAACTTTATTTGAAGAATTTAGTAAAATTAATTTGACCATTCTGTTAAAATGATCATTGGTGAATTGATAACTTTTGAATAAAATGATTTGATAACTTTAATTGAACAATTTAGTAAAATTAATTTGACCCTTCTGCTAAAATGATCATTGGTGAATTGATGAGTTTTGAATAAAATTATTTGATAACTTTATTTGAAGAATTTAGAAAAATTAATTTTACCCTTCTGTTAAAAGGGTCATTGGTGAATTGATAACTTTTAAATGAAATGAAATGATAACTTTAATTAAAAATGGAAAAAAAATAATAAATAAAAATTTTGAAATGTCTGAATGAATTGAGCAAAGAACTTGCATTCAATTTTGTTTGCAGAAACATATAGAATGTTGCAGAAGGCATTCGGTGAGCATTCCTACATCGGAGAGAAATGTTCGGAAGTGGTATAAACAGTTCAAAGAAGGCTGAGAACGTGTTAAAGAAGAAGGTCCCTATGTTCGACCCTCCACCTCAACCCACGAAGCTCACGTAAAAAAAATTAATGATTCGGTGCTTGCAAACTGTCGATTTACAATTAGAGAGACCATGCTGATGATGTTGGAATTTGAAAAGGATCAGTCAATTCCATTTTGGGCCTCAAACACGTTAAATCTGGATTAGTAAAACACTGAATAAATGAGTGAGTGAGATGGAAAGTGTGTATGTGAGAGAGAGAGAATTTTTTTCTAACTCTTCGAAAACACTGAATGCGCCATCTCACACTGCATTGATTCTTCGTGACTTTATTCACTCGCTTTGAAGACCATCTCGGCCGATGACTTTTTAGCAATGAGGTCTGGAAATTGGCATAAGTGCATTGTGTCCGGAGGGGATAACTTTGAAGGCGATGCAATAAATTTTTAAGAATAAATAGAGTTTTTCAAAAAAAATTGTTCTTACTTTTTGGGCACAGTAGTATTTATGGTTGTTAAAATTTTTTATTTGCGTACATTCTAACAAAACAAAACCTGTCGGTTCATACGTTTAAACTTCTTGACTAATGAACATGAAACTCTTTTTTTTAAAAGTACGAAATGTTGAAATTAGGCTCAAGGCTCATCGTAGAATAATTAAATTACAAATGAGTCCATCCATTAAATTTGTAATTCTAAGAATACTAGAAAAATAATTTTAAGAATAATTATAAAAAAATGCGTCGGATGTATGTAAGAATTCGTTTCTATTTAATATTTTTTTCGGTATGTTACAGGATTAACTTCGACTTTCGAAACAGGAGAAATGAGTTCATGTCTCGGTTTTAACAAGTCAAGATATGAATGCAGTAGCAAAGATATTTGTAAAAGCAATATAAAAAAAAGAAAAACAATTAAGCCAATTCCTACTTAAAACATTTTGTTTTAGTTATTATTTATTAAATGAAAAAAATTAATGCTTCGATCCGAAGGCATGAAGAATCTACGCCGACGCTCTACCAACTTTGGCATCGCAAGACAACTTTCTTTGCCACTCCATTGCAGAAAATCCTTTATAAAACATTTTCCATCTCTTTCTTAAGTTAGAAAAAAATTATTTCTCTCTCACACACACACTTTCCGTCTCTCTCACTCATTTATTCACGTGTTTCATTTTCCATATTGTTCCCCTCTTGACTCAGACTAGAACCCACAATGAAAAATGAATCTGAAAAAGAGATCTACACGCTTCGCCACTGACAGTGTTTATTCCTAAATTTATGTCCTGCTAAATATCTTATAGAAGAGAAAACCTTTTGTGCCATATGAAACTAAAATGAATTAATTAAATTTAATTACTGAATTAATATTTGAAAAAACTGTATTAGCATCAAGTGTCATCCACTACAAGTTTAAAAAAAAATGTATTTGAATTTGAGTGGAGGAATAAAAAATATTTTATGAACGATTGAAAATTTGAACAAGATGTATATAGGGAGAGTGTGAACTCATAGTAGAAATTGAAAAAGGATTCGTATTCTCATTGTAAAATATTCTACTCTTACAAATAAAGAATTCCTAATAATAACACCTTAATCGGTATTCGAGAACATCCCATCAGTTTTTGATCCCAATAACACCCATGTCGAAAGTTAGAAGCAGTAAAGCGCTTTGTAATTTCTGGGTTCTAGATATTATCCGTTTGGTTGCTAGGCAACCACTGCGATGTCGCGACGGAACCTTTCAACATGATCTTCTCGCACATTAGGCGCTGCTATGTGGGATTGAGATGATGGCCTGTTTTATGCGCCCGGTGCATGCTGGGTAAAGAGCTATTTGCATTTTAGTGCTCTTCGTTATTCAACGAGTGATAGTTTCGTCAACCAGTTAAGCGAAATTCGATCAAGTTTTGAATTTTAATGGACTCAAATGGAACTCATTATATACAAATGAGTCTTTCAATGTTGCCTACTAAGTTAATGCTGTAAATCCAACGTGTAGAATATGCACGAAATATTCAGTTCCAAATTCATGAGCTGTATTAAATATAAAATAAGTACATTATTCAGAAAGGTTTCAAAATTTGAATATTTGATTATTAGCATAAATAACACAAAATGAATTAAAGATATGGAAAGCATCCCTAATTTTTTTCATACTACTGTGTCCATAAAGTAAGAGCAAATTTCAAATTAAAATTCCTGGGGCATGTGGAATTTCAATTTTGTTTCTTTGTTAGGTTGCTGGCACTGTCCGTGACGTCTGAGCTAAATTTCACGTCAAAATATCCATTTGTGTTTGAGTCACGCTGGGGTTTGTGAAACGCTAAAAGTGATCCCGGCGATTCTTGAAACGTCAGAATGAATTGAGCAAAGAACTTGCATTCAGGTTAGTTTTCGGAAACGTATAGAATGTTGCAGAAGGCATTCGGTGAGCATTCCTACGTCGGAAAGAAATGTTTAAAAGTGGTATAAACAATTCAAAGAAGGCAGAGAACGCGTTGAAGACAAAGAGCCCTCTGGTCGACCCTCTGACCGTAGAGCGCCACAGAGCCCAATCAGACTTCTCACCCACATCATTCCCAAGCAGTAAAGGGACAACTCAGCTCTAGGCACATGGATGTGGCGTGGTGTAATAGTAGTAGTAGTGGTGACTCTGTCACCTATCTGTAAGTGTTGGTCACTTTATATACTTGCGTTATTACAAAGGAAGATCTCGCGCATTGGGCGCTGCTATGTGGGATTGAGATGATGGGCTGTTTTATGCGCCCAGTGCATGCTGGGTAAAGAGCTATTTGCACTTTAGTGCTCTTCGCTATTCAATGAGTGATAGTTTCGTCAACCAGTTATGAGCTTCTATTGCGCTGTAGAATAGACTGGACTCATTTTATTTTAAGCGTATATTTCAGAAGTTTCTCTTTTAATAAATGCGATGATAGTTATTTTTGCAGTAAATCTTTACTGTTGGTTACTGCTACTATTCTATGTTGTTGAGCGAAAGGTGGAAAATAAGTACATTATTCAGAAACGATTTTCAAAAGAAGGGGTTCATTCTTTTTAACTGTCAATAAATGTAAATTTAATTCAAAAATATTTTTCCTTTATATTATATTCCTAAATTTTTTTTACCTCCAAGATGAGTAAAAAAATGACTAGTAATTTATATAGTCTTTTTGTATGTTTTATTATTTTTCATACATAATTATCAATGTTATTGCTGGCACTGTCCGTGACGTCTTTTTAACTAAATTTCACGTCAAAATATCCATTTGTGTTTGAGTCACGCTGGGGTTTGTGAAACGCTAAAAGTGATCCCGGCGATTCTTGAAACGTTTAATGAATGAATTAATATTTGAAGAACTTGCATTCAGGTTAGTTTTCGGAAACGTATAGAATGTTGCAGAAGGCATTCGGTGAGCATTCCTACGTCGGAAAGAAATGTTTAAAAGTGGTATAAACAATTCAAAGAAGGCAGAGAACGCGTTGAAGACAAAGAGCCCTCTGGTCGACCCTCTGACCGTAGAGCGCCACAGAGCCCAATCAGACTTCTCACCCACATCATTCCCAAGCAGTAAAGGGACAACTCAGCTCTAGGCACATGGATGTGGCGTGGTGTAATAGTAGTAGTAGTGGTGACTCTGTCACCTATCTGTAAGTGTTGGTCACTTTATATACTTGCGTTATTACAAAGGAAGATCTCGCGCATTGGGCGCTGCTATGTGGGATTGAGATGATGGGCTGTTTTATGCGCCCAGTGCATGCTGGGTAAAGAGCTATTTGCACTTTAGTGCTCTTCGCTATTCAATGAGTGATAGTTTCGTCAACCAGTTATGAGCTTCTATTGCGCTGTAGAATAGACTGCACTCATTTTATTTTAAGCGTATATTTCAGAAGTTTCTCGTTTAATAAATGCGATGATAGCTTGGCGATTTTTTGCAGTACTCTTTACTGTTGGTTACTGCTACTCTATGTTGTTGGGGCGAAAGGTGGAAAATGTCTACTCTGCTACAACGATTTTCAAAAGAAGGGGTTCATTCTTTTAACTGTCAATAAATGTAAATTTAATTCAACTAAATATTTTTCCTTTATATTATATTCCTAAATTTTATTTTCCCTCCAAGATGAGTAAAAAAATGACTAGTAATTTATATAGTCTTTTTGTAATGTTTTATTATTTTTCATACATAATTATCAATGTTATAATAAGCAATATAAAAAAGGCAATTCCTACGTTTTTTTAACTATATTGCAGAATGTCCTTTACAAATAAAATTGAAATTTTCCTATTCCGTCTGGCGCCATCTATAAGTAGATGAACGCTACGTAAATCTAAAAAAAACTAAAATTTAATGAATGAATTAATATTTGAAGAAACTGCATTCACATCCAGTGTCATCCACTACAAGTTAAAAAAAAAATGTATTCGAACGTGAGTGGATGAATAAAAAGTGTTTTATGAACTATTGAAAATGTGAGCAAGATATATATATAGGGAGAGCGTGAGCTAATAGAAGGAATTGAAAAAAAAAATCTATAAAATATCCGTCGGTTAATTAACTCATTTTCATTTTTAAAGCATTTTGTTTCCATTGTCCAGAAAAATATGTTCTAGTGGGTTTCCTCTTGTGATTCTTAAAGTGAGGAAAGTAAATTTTTTTTCAAAGCTGAAAATAAAGTGAATCCAATCAATTCCTTTTCGAGAAAGAGTTTATACTTACACAATTTACAACTGCGATGTTGGAGCTTGAAGGGCAAATTCCTCTACCAGTTTGTATGCTGATATTTTATTAACTGGGTACTCTCCTTCAAATTCGCCGTACCATTCCTTATGCTGTACACTGTATGCACAGCCTCATTAATTTTGTAAGATTTTTTTTCTTTCATTCGAAAAGTTGCACTTTAAAAGAAGATGTTTTTAATGAGAATATTTTTTTTTCTTTCTAATGCAGCTGGCAAACACGGACACCTTGGTGTTGGATGCCTTAAGGCAAGTGCTGCGCAGACGTACTCACTTTGCATTACCCAGGGGGCGCGTGTCACTTGAAGATAAGCCACGGACGCGGAGTCACAATACGCTCTACGATCTTATTAGGCCGTGACGTACTTTTTAAAGTGGATTCCGAACCACTACAAACAACCATAGCACCACCGTGACTCGAACCCGAAACCTGTGGTACCAAGCGCCAGAGCGCTAGCCACTCGACCATTCAGGCCCTTAATGAGAATATTTTGAAGTAAAAAAAAAAAGAAGAAACATTTTTAAACCGCTAGTTTAATGATTATTTCGAAACTAATTTCCCTGTCCTAAATTTTTTTTCTTTCTTTCTATTCCTTAGCCTTTCGCCGGAAAAAAAACCCAGCTTTTTTTTTTTTTCTTATTGATATAACTTTTTTTTTTCATAAAAAGCAAAATAAAAAAATGGGAAGAAAAAATATATGTATAATTTGATGAAAGACTCATCTTTATGCCTCTCCGGTCGAAGTACACTTCCTTCTTTTTCATTTCCGGAACTTAACGAAAAAAAAAAAAAAAAAACTCCGGAAAGTTTGTTTTTCTTTGGAATTGGAGTTTTTTTCTTCTTCTTTTTCTTTGATCTGGAGAGTATTCCATTCGTTTCCTCCTTCGTTAGAGAAAATTTCATTCGGACCAGAAGAATTCGCGGGAACTCATTTGGAAAAGAACTGCTACAAATTGGATATTTTTAAATTATTGTTCTCTTCAAATCAAACACTTGTCAAGGGATCGGCTTCAATCATTGCTGTTGTAAGGCGTATAATATCTGAAAAAATTTTTCTTCCATTGGTTTATTTTATTTATTTTTTTTTTCAATTCCTAGTTCCAATTAGTTCACACTCTCACTATATATACAAAATAGGAGAAATGTGTTCATGTCTTAGTTTTTACAAATCAAGATATTAATACAGTAATTATGAAAAAGGATTCGTATTCTGATTGGAAAATATTCTACTCTTACCAATAAAGAATCCATAATAATAACCTTGTAATAAAGAATTCGAGAACATCCCATCAGTTATTGATCCCAATAACACCCACGTCGAAAGTTGGAAGCAATAAAGCGCTTTGTAATTTCTGGGTTCTAGATTTTATCCGTTCGGTTGCTAGGCAACCACTGCCATGTCGCGACGGAACAACCTTTTAACATGATCTTCTCGCGCATTAACCGCTTCTATCTGGATTAAGATGATGGCTGTTTTATGCGCCCGGTGCATGCTGGGTAAAGAGCTATTTGCATTTTAGTGCTCTTCGCTATTCAATGAGTGACAGTTTCGTCAACCAGTTAAGCAAAATTCGATCAAGTTTTGAATTTTAATGGACTCAAATGGAACGCATTATGTACAAATGAGTCTTTCAATGTTGCCTACTAAGTTAATACCGTTAATCTTACGTGCATGGAATATTCAGTCCCAACCCATGAAATGTACTAAATATAAAATAAGTATTCCGAAAATATTCAAAATGTGAATATTTGATTATTAGCACAAATAACACAAATTGAATTGAAAATATGGAAAGCATCCCGAAATATTTTTGCATTCTACTGTGTCCAAAAAGTAAGACCCATTTTCAATTTAAAAATCCCGGGGCTATATGGAATTTAATTTCTTTTCTTTTTTATGTTGTTGGCGCTGTCCTTGACAGCTGTGCGAAATTTCACGCCTGAATATTCATGAGTGTTGGAGTTACGCTTGGCTTCCTGAGACGCTAAAACTGATTCCAGCGATTTTTGAAATGTCTGAATGAATTGAGCAAAGAACTTGCATTCAATTTTGTTTGAGGAAACGTATAGAATGTTGCAGAAGGCATTCGGTGGGCATTCATATATCGGAAATTTTTTTTCAAGAAGGGATATAAACAGTTCAAAGAAGGCAGAGAACGCGTTGAAGACGAAGAGCCCCCTGATCGACCCTCCACCTCTCCCGACGAAGCTCACGTCCAAAAAATTAAAGATTGGGTGCTTGCAAACCGTCGATTTACAATTAGAGACCTTGCTGCTGATTGGAAGGGATCAGCAAATTATTTGAGGCCTCAAACGCGTTAAATCTTGATTGGTACCGACAACACTGAATACGCCAGCTCACACTGCAGTGATTCTTCGTAAACTTTTTGCGAAAAATGAAACACATGTCATTCCACAACCACCGTATTCACACCGTGCGACTTCTGGCTAATCCCTGAACTCAAAAGACCACTCCAGGTACACCATTTTGTGTCGATGGAAGAGATTCAACGTGCGCTTTGAAGGCCATCTCGGCCGATGACTTTTTAGGATGCATTGAGAATTGGAAAAAAAATTGCCACAAGTGCATTCTGTCCGAATCGCATCACTTTGAAGGTGATGAAATAAATTTGGAAGAATAAATAAAGAGTTTTTGAAAAAAAAACAATTGGTCTTACTTTTTAGGCACAGTAGTGTGTTCTAGTCGGCGTCCCGTTGTGATTTTTAAAGTGAGGAAAGTACATTCTTTTTCAAAGCTGACAATAAATTGAATTTATAATTACGTAATTTACAACTATGACGCTGTAGCTGAAGGGCAAATTCTTCCAGCAGTTGGTGTGTTGATATTATAATTATACAGCTATATAATATATATATATATATATAGCTAATAATACTTATATATATATATATATAAGCTAATAATAATAATATATACAGCTAATAATATACTCTCAAGAACCAAAACATTATGATCACCTGTCAATAACGATTTGGCCCACCTTTGGCGCGCAACACAGCTTCAACCCGACTTGGCATGGATGCCACAAGTCCTTGGTAGATGGCCGGAGACAGATTGTACCAGATGTTTAAGCAACGGTCACGCAAATCCGCGATATTGCGAATTGGTGGTCTTTGAACTCTGAGCTGCCATCCCAGGACATCCCAAATGTGTTCTATCAGATTGAGATCCGGGGAGTTAGGCGGCCAGGACATTAACTGGAATTCAGCATCATGTTCCTGGAACCATTCCAACACAATTTTAGCCTTGTGACAAGGGGCGTTGTCCTGTTGGAGCATTCCATTTCCAGCTGGAAAAACAGAGGCCATGTAAGGGTGCAACTGGTCCGCAATGATGTTCAGATACCCTGTAGCATTCATAGTCTGCTCTACCGCAACCACGGGTCCCAGAGACGCCCAAGAGAACGTGCCCCAAAGCATAATAACGCCACCATCGGCCTGTGTATGACCTACTGTACATTGAGGAAGCAACTGTTCGCCTGGAAGACGGCGTATCCTGACACGGCCATCGTCGTGATGAATGACAAACCGTGATTCATCTGACAAGGCAACTCTCTCCCACTGATCCATGGACCAGTCACGATGTTCCCGGGCCCAGCGTAGGCGCAGTTGTCGAGGACGCTTGGTCAGCAAAGGCACACGAGTGGGACATTTGCTGCGTAGCCCTATATGTAACAGTGCCCGCTGAACAGTGTGATCCGATACTATTCTACTTGGCCCTGCATTGTATTGGGCTGTCAGCTGAGCCACTGTCTGGTTCCGGTTTTGCTTCACCATGCGAGACAGTCTCCGACGACCTTTTTCTTTGATAGCGTGTGGACGTCCAACACCATGTCGTCTACTGCTGGTTTCATCGTTATACATCCACTTTGCATAAGTACTAACAACTGTAGATCGCAAACAACTCACGAGTCGTGCAGCTTCGGAAATACTTGTTCCGAGCCTTCGAGCCATTACAATCTGCCCTCTATGAAAGTCGCTTAGATCCGCAGCCTTTCCCATCACACACAGAAGTAAGTGAAAGAATGATTCTTCAGACTCTCCAGCAGCAGTTAAATACCACTTCCACCTGATCACGTGCCTTCCACGTCATCCAGACGAGTTCATTGCAAAATGTAGGGGGGGTCATTATGTTTTGGCTCTTGAGTGTATATATTATATTATTAGCTCATTATAAACTAGAACTCCGTTCCTGAAATTCCCCTTTACTATTCCTTATGTTGTGCACTATATGCATAACATCATTAATTCTGTAAGATTTTTTTTTCATTCCAAAAGTTGCACTTTAAAAAAGATGTTTTTAATGAGAATATTTTGAAAGCAAGAAAAAGTAAAGAAAAAGGGGAAACATTTTTAAACTAGTTTAATGATTATTTCGAAACTAATTTCCCTGTACTGAATTTTTTTTTCTTTCTATTCCTTTGTCTTTCGTAGAAAAAAAATCAGCTTTTTTTTCCTATTGATATAACTTTTATTCATAAAAAGCAAAATGGAAAAATGAAAGGAAAAAAAAATATATATATATATTTTGATGAAAGACTCATCTTTATGCCTCTCCGGTCGAGGTACACTTCCTTCTTTTTCATTTCCGGAACTTAATGGGAAAAAAAAAAAAAAAAAAAAAAAACTCTGGAAAGTTTGTTTTTCTTCGGAATTGAAGTTTTATTTTTCTTCCTTTTCTTTGATCTGGAGAGTATTCGCTTCCTTTTATTCCTTCGTTAGAGAAAATCTCATTCGAACCAGAAGAATTCTGAGGGAACTCATTTGAAAAAGAACTGCAACAAATTGGATATTTTCAAATTATTGTTCTCTGCAAAACATTTGTCAAAGGGATTGGCTTTGATCATTTCTATAGGAAGGAGTATACATCCGAAAAAATACAAGAGTTTTCTTCCAGTTCGTTCATTTTTTTTCAATTCCTTCTATTAGCTCACACTCTCCCTCTATATATCTTGTTCACATTTTTAATCGTTCATAAAATACTTTTTATTCCTCCACTCAAGTTCAAATACATTTTTTTTTAAACTTGTACTGGAGGTCACTGGATGTTAATGAAGTTTTTTCAAATATTAGTTCATTCATTAAATTTAATTCATTAATTATATTTTTTTTAGATTTAAAATGTATGTAGGAGGAAAATTTAAACTTTATTTATAAAGGACTTTCTGCTATATTTTGAAAAAAAAAGTAGGAATTGACTTTACATTTCTTTTTATATCACTTGTTTTTAAATTATTTATATTTAAAAACGCAATAATATTGAGTATAAAATACGTCTTTATTATAAAGCTTCATACAAAAGATTTTTTGAGATCCTATTTATAAGTTCACATACTCGCTATACATAAATACCTCGTTCACATTTTCAATCGTTCGTAAAATACTTTCTATTCATCCACCCAAGTTCCAGTACATTTTTTGAAACTTGTAGTGGATGAACACTTGATGTTAATACGCGCAAACGCTAAAAAATCATTCCAACTTTCTTTTTGTTTCACAGGAATATTCATCTATTACTACGATCAGATAGCTTTCGACTGAAGCTGAATACTTTAAATAAGTCCGGAAATACAGCAGTTGCGAAGTCACGAAGGCCGAGAGACGTAAGCCGCCGACTTTAAGCTCTGGTTCTCAAAACAAACAGGAGGTTAGAAAGTCGCTTTTGACATTGAAGTGAAATATCAGTAATTTTTATTTTATTACGCTTATCAGCTTTGTAAAAGTAATATTTTTTTTTAAATAATGTGAGAATTTCAAGAAATTGACCATGCAAATTCTAACCAATCTTCGAAACTTTCTTTTTTCTTCACAGTAATATGCTCGGTTTGTTCACAGTTTATTTCCTCTGGGATGAGAATATGGAGGCCGATTGCTCTTGGCAGTGTGTAGCAGAAAGTACGGTTGCAGTAGTTAAATGCTATAAATTATAAATCGAACACATATCTGTTTTGAATAATTGTGTCAATGTTAGAATAAAACAAAGTGAATTTATGTTCTTTATTTTTATTAAGTATTGCTACAGTTAAAACTGCTATTTTAGTTGAAGAATTTTTTCTATGACTTAATTCGCTGTTAATCGAACTAGATATACCTTGTCCACACACACACAAAAAAAAAGTAATATAAAAAAAAAATTCAATTCAATTCGTATTTTTTTTCACTCTATTGCAGAAAGTCTTTTATAAATAAAGTTGAAATTTTCCTTTTACATCTGGCGCCATCTATTGGTAGATACATGCGCTTAAATCTAAAAAAAGTAAAATGAATTAATGAAATTGAATGAATGAATTAATATTTGAAAAAGCTGTATTAACATCCAGTGTCATCCATTACAAATTCAAAAAAATGTACTTGAACTTGAGTGGATGAGTAAAAAGTATTTTATGAACGATTGAAAATGTGAACAAGATATATATAGGGAGAGTGTGAAATAATAGTAGGAATTGAAAAAGAGATAAAAAAAATGAACTTTAGAGTACGATGATAATGCTTCACATTTTAATTGGTTGGTTAGATTATGGCAAAAAATGTCTCCATCAAAATACAAGACAAATTTGCCTGTTTAATTATTGGCTAAAATTAAAAGTGTTGCTTCTTAATTAATCTTCATTATGACCTGAACGAAAAACTGTTGAGGTTGAGGTTGTAATTATAGGTGGAAAAAAAATTAAAAAAGTAAATAAAAAAAAGTAAAAAATAGGAGAAAAGTCAAGACACGCAGTTTAAAAAAAAAAAAAAAAAAAAAACCATTCTTAATTGATTTCCAAACAAAGAAATGGCTATTTTTTAAGAAATGTAATTACCTCTTGATCAAAAATAAAACTTCAAAAGCCAAGGTAATTAAAATTCTCGAAGATTTACAATTGAAAAAAAAGCTGACTCTTTCGCACAATATAAAAAAAATTTGTTAAAAAAATTTTTTTTTCTTTGCAAGCAAAGTATGATAAATAAAAAAGCATTTCGTTGGAGTGAATTTTTTTTATGAACTTCTCAATTGAATTTATTCGATTATTTTTTAAAGTTATACTTAAATTAAAAACTTAGAATGTGTTGAAAAACGCTATGAAGTAAATAAAATAAAATAAAATAAAAAAAATTCTCTTGTATAAGCACAGCTGGGAAGATTTTTTTCTTATTTTAAGTATTTTGTTATTTTTTTATCTTTCTAATAAAAATACTCCATCTTGAAGAAGTAATGAAGGTGAAGGTATACACATTTGTTTACACGCAGTTGTAAAAACTAATTTTTTTTTTAATTTTTTTAATTACACAAATAAAATTTAAAAGTGTTCGTTCAGATCAATAATTTGCAACTCAATTTAACCTTATCGAAAACAGAATGTTATGAAGAAGCCTTCGACATGATTTGTACCAGCTTTTGTGATTTGTTAAAAAAGAAGTAATATAAAAAAAATAATTTTTAATGTCCTACTTTTTAATTCCTACATTTTTTTCGCTATATTGTAGAAAAGACATTTACAAATAAAGTTGAAATTTTCCTCTTACATCTGGGGCCATCTATCGGTAGATGCATGCAACTTAAATCTTAAAAAAATGTAAATTAATTCATTAACTTTAATGAATGAATTAATATTTGAAAAAACTGTATTTACACCAAGTGTCATCCACTACAAGTTCAAAAAAATGTATTTGAACTTGAGTGGATGAAAAAAAAGTATTTTATGAACGATTGAAAATTTGAACAAGATATATAGAGGGAGAGTGTGGGCTTACAGAAGGAATTGAAAAAATTAAAGAATTAAAGGAATAAAGTGTATTATGTTAATTAAAATTATAGTTAGTAAATGGAAAAATGTTTTTAAAAAATTAAAAAAATTCAGGGAATAAGAAAAGCGTGTTAGGTCAATTAAAATTATTCTTAATTACTGGAAAAATATTTTAAAAAAATAAACAATTAAAATTGTATAACAATTTTGAAACGTGTATTAGGTACGTTAAATTTTTTCTTAATAATTAGAAAAATATTTTTAAAAAATTAATTATTTTTTTATTATTAGCCTAATGATAAAAATAAAATTTAAAACTCTAAATCAGGAAATCTTACTTAGAAAAATAATTTGCCATATGCATTTTCACTTAAATATCATCAATGAACCATTTATCAATGAGAGTATACATTTGAAAGATTGTTCGCAATAGCATTCGGAAATAATTCGGGAAACAAAGAAAGCTTTGCAACAAATAAGAGCTTTCACAAATTAGTGTTCATTAGTCTTTATTAATGGGTTCATAAAGAATGGATCCCATGTGTGAAAAATTGCCATTGCAAATTGGCTTATTTCATTAAGTGAATTAATTGATGTTTAAATTTGAGATAAAAACCGGCGTCATTAGCAGAGCTTATTATAGAAAGCATTCACAACAATCATGAACATTAATCAGAATGAAAGTTCTTCACGTTCTCTGTTATGATAAGCATAAAACTCTGTTATGATAAGCATAAAACTCTCTTATGATAAGCATAAAACTCTGTTATGATAAGCATTGTGCATCGACACAATGGATTTAGCAAGTTAAATGCAATATGTATTTTAACAATACAAAAATGGGCCTGAATGGCCGACTGGCTAGCGCTCTGGCGCTCGGTACTACAGGTTTCGGGTTCGAGTCCCGGCGGTGCCACGGTTGTTTGTAGTGGTTCGGAATCCACTTTAAAAAGTAGGTCCCGGTCCTAATGGGATCGTAAAGCGATGCGGGGGCATTGTTATTCCGCGTCCGTGGCTTATCTTCAAGTCACACGCGCCCCCTGGTTAATGCTAAGTGAGTACGTCTGTGCAGCGCTTGCCTTAGGCATAAAAGTCCAAGCTGTCTCGGTGTTTGCCAGCTGCGTCAGAACAAAACAAAAAAAAGCGATACAGAAATCGCATTAAAGGAAACAGTAGTTAACTTGATGTTTGACGCGATAAAAGAGCATTATATAAGACATATTTCGAAACTACCGTTAATCTCTGTCAAATAAATTGAAAAATGAACTAATTTCTGTAAGAAGTGTTAATTAACAAAGAGAATACTACTGTGCCCAAAAGGTAAGACCAAATATTCTTATTTTCAAAAACTCTTTATTTATTCTTCCAAATTTATTTTAATTGCCTTCAAAGTAATCCCCTCCGGACACAATGCACTTATGCCAATTTTTTTTTCCAATCCTCAATGCATGCTAAAAAGTTACCGGCAGGAATGGCCTTCAAAGTATGCGTCGATTCACGTTGAATCTCTTCAATCGACTCAAAACGGTGCCCCCGAAGTGGTCTTTTGGAGGGAATAGTCAGAAGTCGCACGATGTGAGTACGGTAGTTGTGGAACGATATGGGTTTCATTTTCGGCGAAAAAATCACGAAGAATCAATGTAGTGTGAGCTGGCGCATTCAGTGTTTCCGGTACCAATGGAGATTTGACGCGGAATGATCTTCTCTTAATTTCTGGCGAAAACGTCTAGAAGAATCAATGCAGTGTGAGCTAGCGCATTCAGTGTTTCGAGATTTGTCGCGTTTGAGGCCCAAAATGGAATTAACCGATCCTTTTGAAAATTCAACATCCTCAGCAAGGTCTCTATGTGAATCGACGGTTTTCAAGGACCAAATCTTTAATTTTTTTTATATGAACTTCGTCGGTTGTGGTTGGTGGTCGACCAGAGGGCTCTTCGTCTTCAACGCGTTCTCTACCTTCTTTGAACTGTTTTTACCACTTGTAAACATATCTTTCCGATATAGGAATACTCACCGAATGCATTCTGCAATATGCTATACGTTTCCGCAAACAACATTTAACGCAAGTTCTTTGCTCAATTGATTCAGACATTTCAAAAATCATCGGAAACAGTTTTAGCATCTCCCAAAACCAAGCGTAACTCAAGCACTAATGTCAAGGACTGTGCCAACAACCTAAAATAGAAAAAAATTTGAAATATCATATGCCCAGGAAATTTAAATTGAAAATTCTTGCTTTTCGGACACAGTAGTACACAATTTAACAAAGTAAATTAAATCCTCTGCGTGATAATTGTCCGTTGCTGTAATCATTAAATGCAAAAGGGTGTTATAAAAAGCATTTGAAAGAACGCATCTAAACAAAATATTAAAACTCTCTAAAACAAAACAACCGAAAACTACAAATATTTTATCTATTATTAAATGAAAATATAAAGATTTAAGCGTAGGAAATGAAAGATTTTCCTTAATATAAATTACTTTTTTTTTCTTACTCTGCTACTAAATATAGATTCATATTTTTTGCATAAGCACAAACCTTAATCCATTGGGGTTTTATAAATATTTCTAAGAAAACACTTATAACCTAATATTTAATTTAGAATATTAAGTTTGGTGTTATTAGCAGTGTATTATCAATATTTGCATATATTTACCGATACAATTTCTTAAATTCTATTTAAAAGAGAAAATTACTTAAACTTTTATTAGAATGGAGTGTAAAATTAATTAGGTAATTCAACATAGGACAAAACAAACCAAGAAATATAAAAACATTAAAAATGTAAATTAACGCAAGTAATATTTTTTCTATTTCTTAATGCCATTTTATTTATTTATTTCCATTTCTTATCTAAGTTCCAATGCTCGAAAAATATTCCCGTTTAAAATGAAATAATTTATTCCACAAAAGATTATTTCAAGTCGGAATTTTTCCGGATATTCATTTCCGTGTTTCTCAGAAAGAATATTTCTCCTTCTCATTACATTTTTTTAAATCCGATTCATGAATATTTCTCTCGCGAATAAATTTTCAAAGAAAATGAAAAAGTTTCTGATTAAAGGAAAAATGAAACGTTTGTTTGTGTTTACGGAACTACTTTTTTTTATCAATGATTGCTGTCAAAAAAATGTACGTCTCAAAGGAATTTTATGCACATCAAAACGAAATTACCATTTTTTTTTAATCCAAATTTTTAAAAAAAAGAACCTGACTAAATATTTTGTTGGAGAATAATGATCCTCTTAAAAGACACATGTCGCTTGATTTTATCTTTTAAGTTTTTCAAGAACTTGAAAGGCCAGAAAAAACATGAATCGTATTTTGATAAGATTAACTTCAAAGAAACATGAAGAATAAATTTCTATTTGTTCAAGGTTTATAATATTTAAAACAAAGATGGTACGTTTTACAGGTCCATGCATTCATCCATCTCAGACTATTAGCACGGGAGCCTTTAATGTTTAATAGCGTATGCTGCATCTCCTACAGTTCAGAAATCCTATTTTAGACTATCTATTTTTTTTCCAAATCTAAGTATAAAATTTAAAAAAATCAGTTTTTGATACTTATTTTAGGTAGCTATAACACTTACTAAAAATTGTGTACATAATTTTGAATTTAATAATATTTAAAGATGTTTTTGTCTTTCATAAATTAAAAGTAACAAAATTTTCCTATGATATTAATCGACTATACAAAAAAATTAAATTCAGTTTAAATATATGTAGTACGACTGTGCTAGTTTCGTATTTCTCACACTCTGCAGTCAATTTTATTTCTCTGTTAAAATTATGCTTTCTATAATATATATATAATATATCGTATGGCGTCATGAATTTAAAGTACATTTTTATATGTCATTTATGTCCGTAGCTCATTTGCTCATTTATAACAAATTAAAAACATGAATTTTTGTGTACATGAACTGAAATAGGAATACAATTTGAATGCGCAAACTAAAGTTTCTACTTTTTAAAATTTTTCAAAGTTTTCTGTAATTCTTTTGCACGTTAAAAGTATCGGTTTACATTTTATATTGGTTAATGAAGAAGTATAGCTGGGCTCTTGATTCAAAGCAGACAATTTCAAGTTATACTTGCGAAGCGTTTTTAAGGAATGCGTTCATTATTGTTTCTATGGAATGAAATCGTGACTAGAAGGAATAACCTTCGATACTTTCTTTTATCGAGAGTTGGGTCAAACCATTAAATTTCGATTGCACTGAAAAACATTTTAGGCACCAAAGGAACTTCTTTTGTTGCAATATTTTGCTTTGCACAAAGCTCACTTTTTACATTCTCCTAGTTGCACTTAAGGTGAAAATTCTTTACCGAGTTTTGTATACTAGCTGTAAAAGTATCTATTCAGTCACTATAAAATTCAATTCGATGCAAAGCAATATCTTATTAGCCTCTGAAAGAAGGTTCGTTTTTTTATCTTGGAAATCAGTTGAATAATCGACTTAATGTTTACGGTAAAAATGCCTCTTTGTACGCAACGTAAGTAGCGGAACACAAGTTTCGCAAAAAGATTTTCAAGCTTTTCGTATAATAGGACAAGATAATACCAGGGAGATAAGAACTCGTGAAAATCCCGCCTCTTTCAATCCTCCTTTTTTTTCGGTAAACAAATCTAATTATAATCCTTGTGCAATTCTCTCTGGCGCCAAGAAAAAAAGGGAAAAAAGCTGTTCTCTTTTTACGATTTTGTCTCGTCTATCGCACGCTAACTTCGTTTGGAAAACTATTTTTTTTTCCTTTTGGTACTTTTTCTTTGCATTACAAATAAAATAAAATAAAAATAAAAAAATCTTTTTTGCGCACGCTTAGGTTTCCTACTTCAGTCTTTTAGAAACGTTTTTATTTTCCCTTACAAAACTAAAGGCAAAAGAATGGTCCTTGAAGAGGGAAAAAGCCTTCTTTTTCCCTGCCACTGTGAAAAGAAAGAGTCAGGAATTTGCCAGCGGTTTTTTTCTTTATACCGCGTTCCATAAATTGAATTGTCTTCCTCGCCATTGTGATCATTCAATTTATCTTCCAAATTTCTGTCCTTTCTTCATTACTTATGCACAGGAATAAAAGAAGAAATAGGCCGATATGTGCATCTTTGAAAAATCTTTATTTCTCGCTCCGATTTTAGAAAGCGAAATAGGCTTATTCTTTTTTTTATCTTTGCTCACTTTCGGATCTATGAGAAGGAAAACATTCGATTAATTCATAGGGTTGAGATATAAATATTTTTTCGGTCAAAGAGTAAGCTCTGAACGGATTTATTACTATCGCCTGTATTTTAAGAATACACACTTTCCGTCTTACCTATAACTGTTACTTTTTGGGTTAATTTTACAAAAATAAAGTATTATAAATACAAACAATATTAGTTAATTAGTTAATATATATACATACTACTGTGTCCAATTTGCAATTTACAGTTCAGTAGTAGTTTCAACAGTATTTCCTTTGACATCTGTGTGAAATTTGACGTCAAAATATTGATTAGTGTTTGAGTTACGCTTGGCTTTGTGAGACGCTCAAACTGATTCCGGCGATTTTTTAAATTTATGAATTAATTGATCAAAGAACTTGCATTCAATTTCCGTTGCAGAAACCCAAATTGCCGCGAAATCGGTCGAAAATTACTCCCTTAAAACGCTAAAATCGCTTAAAAACACACGTTAATTTCTCCCGATATGGGCCCCGGGTATATCTGCGAATGCGCAATCGGGACACGGCACGCGCATGCCCGTAACTTCTACAAATAATTTCTTAGAGACACGCGGATGGTGGCTATCGATTCGTGGCGTAGCCCTACATCCTCTGGAAACATCAAAAAAATTATTCCTATGTAACTTTTTATGTTATGGCCACATCGATTTTTGGCCAAATTCTCCCGTTATCCTGGATTTTCCGGGACAAATTTTGGGCGCAGCCAAAAATGCTGATAGGCGATCGACATGTATACATCTGAGGGACTCCCACGCCAAATTGCAGCCAAATCGATCGAAAATTACTCCCTTAAAACGCTAAAGTCGCTAAAAACAGCTCGGAGAGCGCCCAGAGCGTGTATTTGTGATTTAAACGCATACTTGCCCATATCTATGGAAATAAATTTGCTAGGCCAATTCTTTTAAGGGGTTTAACTAGTGGCGTGAAACGCTATTTAACGACATACACATTGTGGGCCTCGCACGTTAATTTCTCCCGATATGGTACCCGGGTATATCGGCGAATGCCCAATCGGGACTCAGCGAGCGCATGCCCGTAACTTCTACAAATAATTTCTTAAAGACACGCGGATGGTGGCTATCGATTCGTGGCGTAGCCCTACATCCTCTGGAAACATCAAAAAAATTATTCCTATGTAACTTTTTATGTTATGGCCAAGTCGATTTTTGGCCAAATTCTCCCCCCCTTATCCTGGATTTTCCGGGACAAATTTTAGGCGCAGCCAAAAATGCTGATAGGCGATCGAAATGTGTTCATCTGAGGGACTCCCATGCAAAATTTCAGCCAAATCGATCGAAAATTACTCCCTTAAAACGCTAAAATCGCTAAAAACAGCTCGGAGAGCGCCCAGAGCGTGTATTTGTGACTTAAACGCATACTTGCCCATATCTATGGAAATAAATTTGCTAGGCCAATTCTTTTAAGGGGTTTAACTAGTGGCGTGAAACGCTATTTAACGACATACACATTGTGGGCCTCGCACGTTAATTTCTCCCGATATGGTACCCGGGTATATCGGCGAATGCCCAATCGGGACTCGGCGAGCGCATGCCCGTAACTTCTACAAATAATTTCTTAGAGACACGCGGATGGTGGCTATCGATTCGTGGCGTAGCCCTACATCCTCTGGAAACATCAAAAAAATTATTCCTATGTAACTTTTTATGTTATGGCCAAGTCGATTTTTGGCCAAATTCTCCCCTTATCCTGGATTTTCCGGGACAAATTTTAGGCGCAGCCAAAAATGCTGATAGGCGATCGAAATGTGTTCATCTGAGGGACTCCCATGCAAAATTTCAGCCAAATCGATCGAAAATTACTCCCTTAAAACGCTAAAATCGCTAAAAACAGCTCGGAGAGCGCCCAGAGCGTGTATTTGTGACTTAAACGCATACTTGCCCATATCTATGGAAATAAATTTGCTAGGCCAATTCTTTTAAGGGGTTTAACTAGTGGCGTGAAACGCTATTTAACGACATACACATTGTGGGCCTCGCACGTTAATTTCTCCCGATATGGTACCCGGGTATATCGGCGAATGCCCAATCGGGACTCGGCGAGCGCATGCCCGTAACTTCTACAAATAATTTCTTAGAGACACGCGGATGGTGGCTATCGATTCGTGGCGTAGCCCTACATCCTCTGGAAACATCAAAAAAATTATTCCTATGTAACTTTTTATGTTATGGCCAAGTCGATTTTTGGCCAAATTCTCCCTATCCCTGGATTTTCCGGGACAAATTTTAGGCGCAGCCAAAAATGCTGATAGGCGATCGAAATGTGTTCATCTGAGGGACTCCCATGCAAAATTTCAGCCAAATCGATCGAAAATTACTCCCTTAAAACGCTAAAATCGCTAAAAACAGCTCGGAGAGCGCCCAGAGCGTGTATTTGTGACTTAAACGCATACTTGCCCATATCTATGGAAATAAATTTGCTAGGCCAATTCTTTTAAGGGGTTTAACTAGTGGCGTGAAACGCTATTTAACGACATACACATTGTGGGCCTCGCACGTTAATTTCTCCCGATATGGTACCCGGGTATATCGGCGAATGCTAAATCGGGACTCGGCGAGCGCATGCCGTAACTTCTACAAATAATTTCTTAGAGACACGCGGATGGTGGCTATCGATTCGTGGCGTAGCCCTACATCCTCTGGAAACATCAAAAAAATTATTCCTATGTAACTTTTTATGTTATGGCCAAGTCGATTTTTGGCCAAATTCTCCCCCTTATCCTGGATTTTCCGGGACAAATTTTAGGCGCAGCCAAAAATGCTGATAGGCGATCGAAATGTGTTCATCTGAGGGACTCCCATGCAAAATTTCAGCCAAATCGATCGAAAATTACTCCCTTAAAACGCTAAAATCGCTAAAAACAGCTCGGAGAGAGCGCCCAGAGCGTGTATTTGTGACTTAAACGCATACTTGCCCATATCTATGGAAATAAATTTGCTAGGCCAATTCTTTTAAGGGGTTTAACTAGTGGCGTGAAACGCTATTTAACGACATACACATTGTGGGCCTCGCACGTTAATTTCTCCCGATATGGTACCCGGGTATATCGGCGAATGCCCAATCGGGACTCGGCGAGCGCATGCCCGTAACTTCTACAAATAATTTCTTAGAGACACGCGGATGGTGGCTATCGATTCGTGGCGTAGCCCTACATCCTCTGGAAACATCAAAAAAATTATTCCTATGTAACTTTTTATGTTATGGCCAAGTCGATTTTTGGCCAAATTCTCCCCTTATCCTGGATTTTCCGGGACAAATTTTAGGCGCAGCCAAAAATGCTGATAGGCGATCGAAATGTGTTCATCTGAGGGACTCCCATGCAAAATTTCAGCCAAATCGATCGAAAATTACTCCCTTAAAACGCTAAAATCGCTAAAAACAGCTCGGAGAGCGCCCAGAGCGTGTATTTGTGACTTAAACGCATACTTGCCCATATCTATGGAAATAAATTTGCTAGGCCAATTCTTTTAAGGGGTTTAACTAGTGGCGTGAAACGCTATTTAACGACATACACATTGTGGGCCTCGCACGTTAATTTCTCCCGATATGGTACCCGGGTATATCGGCGAATGCCCAATCGGGACTCGGCGAGCGCATGCCCGTAACTTCTACAAATAATTTCTTAGAGACACGCGGATGGTGGCTATCGATTCGTGGCGTAGCCCTACATCCTCTGGAAACATCAAAAAAATTATTCCTATGTAACTTTTATGTTATGGCCAAGTCGATTTTTGGCCAAATTCTCCCCTTATCCTGGATTTTCCGGGACAAATTTTAGGCGCAGCCAAAAATGCTGATAGGCGATCGAAATGTGTTCATCTGAGGGACTCCCATGCAAAATTTCAGCCAAATCGATCGAAAATTACTCCCTTAAAACGCTAAAATCGCTAAAAACAGCTCGGAGAGCGCCCAGAGCGTGTATTTGTGACTTAAACGCATACTTGCCCATATCTATGGAAATAAATTTGCTAGGCCAATTCTTTTAAGGGGTTTAACTAGTGGCGTGAAACGCTAAAAACAGCTCGGAGGCCTCGCATTATTTGTGACTTAAACCCGATATCTATGGAAATAAATTTGCTAGGCCAATTCTTTTAAGGGTTTAACTAGTGGCGTGAAAATGCTGTTTTAACGACATACACATTGTGGGAATCGCACGTTAATTTCTCCCGATGGTACCCGGGTATATCGGCGAATGCCCAATTAGGCTCGGCGAGCGCATGCCCGTAACTTCAAAATAATTTCTTAGAGACACGCGGATGGTGGTATCGATTCGTGGCGTAGCCCTACATCCTCTGAAACATCAAAAAAATTATTCCTATGTAACTTTTTATGTTATGGCCAAGTCGATTTTTTGGCCAAATTCTCCCCTTATCCTGATTTTCCGGGACAAATTTTTTAGGCGCAGCCAAAAATGCTGATAGGCGATCGAATGTGTTCATCTGAGGGGACTCCATGCAAAATTTCAGCCAAATCGATCGAAAATTACTCCCCTTAAAACGCTAAAAATAGCTTAAAACTCCTCGGAGAGCCCAGAGCGTGTATTTGTGACTTAAACGCATACTTGCCCATATCTATGGAAATAAATTTGCTAGGCCAATTCTTTTAAAGGGTTTAACTAGTGGCGTGAAAACGCTATTTAACGACATACACATTGTGGAATCGCACGTTAATTTCTCCCGATATGGTACCCGGGTATATCGGCGAATGCCCAATTTGGGGCTCGGCGAGCGCATGCCCGTACTTCTACAAATAATTTCTTACAGACAAGCGATGGTGGCTATCGATTCGTGGCGTAGCCCTACATCCTCTGGAAACATCAAAAAATTATTCCTATGTAACTTTTTTGTTATGTTATGGCCAAGTCGATTTTTGGCCAAATTCTCCCCTTATCCTGGATTTTCCGGGACAAATTTTAGGCGCAGCCAAAAATGCTGATAGGCGATCGAAATGTGTTCATCTGAGGGACTCCCATGCAAAATTTCAGCCAAATCGATCGAAAATT
>BPLQ01006475.1:0-12529 GCA_021605075.1 Caerostris darwini | reverse complement strand
ACCAATATTTTAGTACAAAAATATTTCGAGGCCCCAAGTGAAAAAACAAAAGATCCAATGAACCGAGCTCAACGAAATAAGTTGAGGGGGCATAAGGACCTCCAGAAGAAGCGGCAGACATGAAAATCAGGGGGGGGGCGAGCAATATTTTAGCAAGTAAAATATAAAGGCCCGAAGTCCCGAAAAATTTTCAATGTCCACAAAGGACCAAAGATGGCGGCCAGTCTCCCTGAAAATCCTAACAGAGTCCCTGAGCCTCAACTTAAACAACCACCGTTCCGACAGGTGCGGTCGAGCCAGGGCGATCGGCGGACCTGGTGAAGGGGGGTAGAGGCCCAGGGGGCAAGGGAAGGTCTGAGTCTCAACTTAAACAACCCATATTCCTTCAAGTGCGATCGAACCCTAAGGTGATCGACGAACTTGGGGGATAGGGGTAGAGACCCAGTGAGGTGAGAAAGAGTCAAGACATGCTTACCAGGGCTATCTGTCAGTCGAGAAGAGCTGGGGTTCGCACTACATGAGACCTAAAGGGCACAGGCACAATAATCCATAGGTGAAGCGAAGAATCCACAGGGGAATACAACCTGCACAAATGCACTTATGGATGATGCACTCGCACGAATCTCAAAAGTGTAGTATCTATCAGCTCGAGAAGCAGATACAGCATATACACCAATTAAGCTGATAAGAACAGATTTTGTACATGAATATTTAGCAATGCTAGAGAATATCTAACCCATATCATCCAAAAGAATGAAAGGATTTGTGCAAGAGACTCTCAACAGCAAAGGGTTTCAGGAAACAGAAGTGAGAAGTCTATAAAGACAACCACAACGGCAACCATTCACTTATATTCATGTTACTTTACTTTTCCACATTTCATAGGAAGTCGTGACAGCCAAAAAGGACCGCACGGGTATCCGTATATGTGTACATACACCATTCAAACAGCATTCACGCATCACACTTAAAAACTAAACACATAAATAAACACTGACATAAAAAAATACAATTACATAAAAATATACAGGTAAAAGAAACAGATGAAAAGAAGAAAAATACAATTTACACCGGCGACACAAACTGGCTTTCTGTAGGAGAATAAATGTCAGCCAGATCAGTGGGCTCAGTGCAGACATCTTCAGATGGAGAATATTGCTTATGGCCCGTGAGGAATTCAACATAAATATCACGGAACCATTTAATTGAGTCACTCACGCACAATCTTCTGAAAGTGTTCAGGTAGGAGCGACTCATAAACCGCCTCAAAAAAGTGTCATTCTGAGGGTCCCAAGAGCCCAGAGCACCAACAAGGATGGCAACGATTTGGAGCTGAAGCCCTTGTGCCTGGTATAAGGGAATCAGAGGCTCATAGTGGGCCAATTTCCTGGCTCTAGCAGAATCAAAGGTCGTCTTCCTGTTCTCGAAAGGGCAGGTAACATCATCGATCAACAATTGCATTATGGCGAAGTTGCCACGCATGGGAGAACGAGGGGCAATGGTTAATCACATGCGCTAATGGCTCTTGTTAGAAGCCACACCGTCTGCACCTTTTGTCCATATCTTGAAGCCAAGGCTTGGCGCCATTAAGGAGAACGAGGTTCTGGCGAGCCCGATGGACAAATCGCCAATTCGCGAACCTCGTGTATGCCCCGTCAGAGATGAAATGAGAACTGGCAGGAGCCAAGGAAACCAACTCAAGTACCTTCCCTTGATTCTTCTTACGATGCAAGGTGTTAACACGGGAGTTCCGAAGACGATCCCTAATGGAGAAAAGGATTTTCCTCCTGTGGTTGACCTTAAGGGTCATGTCTCGAAACACCAATGCAGGCACCGAGTCTTGGAAGATGCACTGGATGCCAAGTCTCCTTGAGGCGACTCTCCCGACGGTAAAGGTGTTGGAAAATTTATTGGTGGTGGTGCTAAAGTCACCACCAATGTCCCCCGACATGAAGTCCGACAGCAGTTGGTCGTCGGGCATTTTCCCCAGTCTCTTACGAACCGTGGATTGAAGGGAGGCGAAAGCTCTTTCGGCACAGAGTTCATCCTTGGAAGATAACAGTTTGAACGCAGAGTCGACAAGGTTAATATCTGCATCCTCCGCAGCGATTGGAAGGCCGCAACAGCCGAATTTTCTGTGGCCGTAGATATACTCATTTGATGCCTCAGTGGGTAAGTTGAGAGTGGACTTGACCTCCTTATGAATAAGCTTGTCAATTTTCTTCCAGTTACCCTTAGGGAACTGGGCAGTCCGCATGGGAAACTGCAAGGAGGAAAAGAAGAAGGTCTTGAGGGCATCAAGTCGCTGCCACGGCGCAAGCTTGGAAGTGGCAAGCTTGACCCCAAGCTGAGCAAGATCATTGAGCGATGAGTAATCCGGGACAGCGTTAAAACCGACAGGCTTCCCGAGAAATTTGTGGAAGTCACCCTCGTGAACAGGATGAAGCTGGTGGTCGTTGAGAAAGAAAGATGTTCCACAAGTTCCCACTGGTGTGGATCCTCTGAGATGGAAGGAGAAAGATTTTTGTGGGTTAAGGTGAAGCCCAAGTCGAGACATCTGAAGATGGAGATGGTCAAGCATGTCTTGAAAGTCAGAGGGAGTGTTAGAGAGAAGGCAAAGATCGTCGGCGAAGGCAAGAACCTTGTGCTGACTGGATGCGCCTTGTAACGACCGAATGATGGGGTCGAGCGCAATGTTGAAGAGAAGCCCACTGAGGGGACATCCCTGCTTCACTCCACTCCTGATAGGAATGGGCTCTGAAATCCCTTCTTCAGTGAGGATGGAAGAGACTGACCCTGAGTAGATATCTTCAATCAGCCTGACCATGGACTCGCCAACATTAAGACCTCGAAGGGAGTCAAAAAGTGCCGAATGAGGGAGTGCTCCAAACGCATTGAGTGTTGGAGAGGGCGATTGGTCACCATTTAGCAATTTCAGAAGGATCACCTCCCTTCAATTGTCTAAATGGCACCGTTTAGTGTCCACTACCTCTTGTTCAAGTAGCGCATTATCCTCGACCGCACTGTCAAAAACAGAATCGGCAGGCACAAGGGAAGACATAGAAATAATGGGTTCCTTGTTAGCAAGTTGACGGCGTGTCCGATGGCAGATGGGTGAGAAAGAGACGTCATGCAATTTCTCAGAAATGCCAAGAGCATCAACTGGAGAGAGTTGTCTAGTGGGGCAGGCCACAACATTGTCCGGGGCCTGAGAGTAAACACATTCAAGTGAGGACATGGTACCGCAGAAGCACAATAAATGGGCAAAAACAAACGAGAAAGTTCTCAACTGACAAGACACACCCTGGCATAGCAAACTCAATTAACACCTCAAAAATAAGGTTGGGAAACTGTCAGCAGACACAGAAATAAACAAAAAGGGGGGCAATCACCAAGAGAATTAAATACACAATAAGGAATGATAAATGAAAAAATCTGTTCTTAAATGAGTAAGATACAAATGAAAATGATGACACAGTAAAACAAAAGGGGTGGGGCTGGAAAAGGCGGTCAAAAAGGCAGGACAGAAATATACAAAAGATTAAGATAAAATAACTAAATTAAATAAAATAGATAGTACAACTAATATATATACAAAATATACACTAAAATAAAAGTCAAAATAAGTCCCAAAGCCCACACAACTTGACCTGAAAATAACCCGCCACACCCCAAAACTCAAAGATACGGATTGTCCCCCCACAAAATAAATTAAACTTAAAATAATCCCCAGCAGCAAAACCAAAACACCTGAAAACATATTATGCAGTAATGCCCTGGAGACCAAAGTAAATATACAGATATAGAAAATCAAAGCTGGACCTGTAAAACCTGAAAACACATTATACAGTATTTAAACAAGCCCAGAATGCTGACAGTGACCCAATCAACCCTTCACAAGCAGAAAATTTACACGAGAACAATTAGAACGGCTTAAAAACACCAAAAACAAACAAGGAAACTGGCCATCAATGGAGTCACAAGCAAAAACCCAAATAACACGAGCCCCATATGCACCAGCTCAACCAAACAAAGGGAGGGGCAATAGGAGGTCGGTCAAATGAGTTTAAGCCAAAAAACAGGTGGGCTACCAAAATTTTCGGAAGAAAAAATTAGAGGCCCAGATGAACGAAAACAAGAAAATAAAGGGATGCCAATGCCCAAGCTGGAGAAAACCAACTGGAGGGACATCAGCAACGAGAGAAGAATGGACTCATCCAAAAAGAAAGGGGGGCGACATATTTTAGTGAAAAAATATGTAGAGGCCCCAACAAAAAAAGAATGAATAAAATAAGAATGCATTATAGCAGATAACTCGACCCCCATACGAGCCAGCTCAACCAAACAAAGTGAGGGGCTTAAGGGGATCGGTCAAATCAGGATGAGCCCAAAAAATGGGGGGGCTACCAATATTTTCAGAGGAAAATATATAGAGGCCCAAACACAAAAACGGAGGGTTGCATGTGCCCAAGTCGAAAAGGACCAACTGATGGGGCAGCAGCAACAAGAGAAGGATAGACTCATCCAAAAAACAGAGGGGGCTACATATTTTAGCATAAAAATATGTATAGGCCCAAGAAATAAATGAATAAATAAAACAGAAAAGCATTATGACAAATAACTCGACCCCCATACGAGCCAGCTCAACCAAACTCAGTGAGGGGCTTAAGGGGATCGGTCAAATCAGGATGAGCCTAACAACAGGGGGTCTACCAATATTTTAGAACAAAAATATTTAGAGGCCCCAATCCGAAAAACAAAAGATCCAATGAACCCAACTCAACGAAACACGTTGAGGGGACATTAGGACCTCGAGAAGAAGCCAGAAGATGGAGCAACGCCACCATTACCTGCTGCGTATTGACAGTGGCCCGTAAGAAATTCAATATAAATGTCACGGGACCACCGTATGCAGTCACTAACGCAGAGCTTCCTATGTTTATTTAGGAAGGCCCTGCCCATGAAGCGGCGCAGAAAGGAGTCATTTTCGGGGTCCCAAGAGCCCAGTGCTCCAACAAGGATAGGCACAATGTGCGGTGTCAGCCCTTGCGACTGGAAGAAGGGGATCGTATTTGGCGATCTTATTGGCTTCCTATTTTCAAAGGGACAGGTGACGTCGATGATGAAGATATCTGTACCCTTCTTAAACACGATGTCAGGCCTTAAGTCCAAGCCAGCAACGGCCTGATTACAGGAGAGAATCTCCCCTCTCCGTCCGAGCGCGGCAACCAGACGGTCGACGATGGCGTTGTGCCTCAGTTGCCAGGCATGGGAGTACCTGGAGCAGTGATTTAGTACGTGGGCAAGAGTTTCTTGCTGGAACCCGCATCTGCGGCAGCGTTGGTCACTGTCATTCACCCACGGCTTAGCTCCATTAAGAGGAAAAAGGTTTAACCTTGCGCGGTGAACAAACCGCCAGTCCGCAAACCTTGTAAAAGCCCCGTCAGAGATGAAATGGGAGCTGGCAAGAGCCAGGGAAACTAACTCAAGAACCTTCCCTTGGTTCTTGCGATGTAAGGTGTCCACACGGGAGGTGCGAAGACGATCCCGAATGGAGAAAAGGATTTTTCTCCTGTGGTTGACCTTAAGGGTCATGTCCCGAAACACCAATGAAGGAACCGAGTCTTGAAAGATCCACTGAATCCCAAGCCTCCTTGAGGCGACTCTCCCGACGGTCCAGGTATTGGAAAATTTATTGGAAGTGGTGCTGAAATCACCACCAATGTCCCCCGACATGAAGTCCGACAGCATTTGGTCGTCGGGTATTTTTCCTAGTCTCCTGCGAACCGTGGAATGCAGAGAGGCGAGAGCCCTTTCAGCGCAGAGTGCATCCCTGGATGAAAGCAATTTGAATGCAGAGTCCACAAGGTTGATGTCTGCATCTTCCGCAAAGATGGGAAGGCCGCAACAGCCGAGTTTTCTGTTGCCGTAGATGTACTCATTGGATGCCTCAGTAGGAAGGTTAAGAGTGGACTTAACCTCCTTAAGAATGAGTTTGTCAATTTTCTTCCAGTCACCCTTAGGGAACTGGGCAGTCCGCATGGGAAACTGCAAGGAGGAAAAGAAGAAGGTCTTGAGAGCATCAAGTCGCTGCCACGGCGCAAGCTTGACCCCGAGCTGAGCAAGATCGTTGAGTGATGAGTAGTCCGGGACGGCATTAAAACCGACAGGCTTCCCGAGAAATTTGTGGAAATCACCCTCATGAACAGGATGAAGTTGGTGATCATTGAGAGTGAAAGACGTATCACAAGTACCCACTGGGGTGGAACCTCTGAGATGGAGAGAGAAGGATTTCTGTGGATTAAGATGAAGACAAAGTCGAGACATCTGACGGTGAAGATGATCAAGCATATCCTGAAGACCAGAGGTAGTGTTGGAGAGAAGGCAAAGGTCGTCGGCGAAGGCAAGAACCTTGTGCTGGCTTGACGCGCCTTGTAACGACTGAATGACGGGGTCGAGCGCAATATTGAAGAGAAGCCCGCTGAGGGGACATCCCTGCTTCACTCCACTCCGGATAGGAATGGGCTCTGAAGTCCCTTCTTCAGTGAGGATGGAAGAGACTGACCCGGAGTAAATGTCTTCAATCAGTCTCACCATGGACTCTCCAACATTAAGAGCTCGAAGGGAGTCGAAAAGTGCCGAGTGAGGGAGTGCCCCAAATGCATTGGTGACCTCGAGCCAGGCAATGCAAATGTCCTTCTTGGAGGAACGTGCCTGCTCGACGGCCTGTTGAAGGATAAAGTTGTGCTCAAGCACTCCGTCGTGAGGCATAAAGCCTTTCTGGCAAAAGGAGATGGTGTCATACCTCTCACACCAGGCACTCAATCGGCTGGCAAGACACTTAGTGAAGATCTTATAGGAAGTGTTGGAGAGAGCGATTGGCCGCCAGTTAGAAACTTCAGAAGGATCACCTCCCTTTGGAATATGAATGGTGGTGGAGGCTTTCCAGCTGGAGGGAACCCTTCTGAACCGGACACACAGATTGAAAGTTCTAGAAAGAAGCCTAGCACCAGGGTCGACAGTCCGTAGATGATGGTAGGTCAGCCTGTCGGGCCCTGGAGCCGTGTTCTCCGCCTTCTTAAGGAGGGACTAAACTTCCTTTGGCGAGAACTCAGAGTCAAGGAGATCCACACGGCCCTGAGACTCGGGACGAACTGTAAAGATGAGGATCGGACGTCCCACCTTCCCAACATTCAGTGAAAAAGGTTTGAAGGGAAAGGAGTGGGATTTTGCAGCGCTCACTGGCATGGCCCAGGATTTGCCGAACAGCCCTGCGGCGGTTTCGTTTGTACAGTTTTTGACATGTGGCTCCGTCATCCATATTAGGAGAAGAGGAAGATGGCACACGCCTATCACTGCCCTCTGGAAAAAGGTGAAGGATGGCTTGAACACACCGTTCAAATGTGGCAAAGTAATCCTCTGAAGGAGGTCCTTCCAGAAGACAGTCAAAAGCTTCATGAAGGTGAGCAAGGGGACCTGGATCGTCTTCCGCATCCGAAGCGTTGGTAATCACAAGAGGCTCTTTCTTGTGCGACAGGTGGTGCCAGCATAATGTTACAGTCGGTGACGATTAAGGGCTCATCAAGGCTAGCGTGGGAGCCGCCATTCCCTCTCTTCCGCCTTGTCTTCTGCCGAGCAGTAGCCGGGAGAGAAAGCTTAGGGGCAACATCTCGAAGCTGGGACATTTTATGCCCATTGAGATGGTTGCGCAGGCTGAGTTCGGAAGGGAAAGAAATCCCACATGGCTCGCACCTCCACTGGGAACTATGGTGAGGCGTATAGAGTTCGATGCCTTGGAGACATTTGTGCCCCTTTAGAGGTTTGAGCAAATCGTCATGACAAAATCCACATCGGAGGCGGGTAGTGATGGCAGGAAGGTGGTGAAAGATGCGAAGATGTTTCTTCACTCACCACACCACCGACGACCAGGATTTGCAGACAAACTTACGATCGCAGCGATGTTCTGGACAAGAAACATCCCCAGTGATGGGAAAGTCAATGAGCAGGGTGTCCCCCTCACGCACTAAAGGAAAGGTGGAAACAGAAGGTGGGAGAGGAGACACACTTGAAGGTCCAAGAACAGCAGTTGCTGAGGTAGAAGTCTGGGAGGGTCCAGAAGAGGTAGAGGAGGCAGATCTGCGCGCCTCAAGTTTTCCAATAGGGACCTGGTGAATCCTGAACATGTGATACTTTAGGGCTTTCCTATTAGGAAATCCACCTCTCTCGCAAAGATGGCACGAGAGGGTGGGCCCCACAGCAGAAGCAGGACATGCAGAGAGGGTGAACCAGTCAGCCGGGAAGATGAAGGAGGTTGAACAGTGGAAGAAGGCCTAAGTCGCAACAGTTTGGAGGAAGGACCATCCGAGGCAAAGGGAATGGAAGACCCATGCTTCGTAGAAACACCACGTGGTTGGCGAGAAGGGGCCTTGGGGAGTTGAAAATCGTCAAAGTCCGACGCAGATATATTCCCCACAAGCCCGTGCAGAACATTGAATTCACGTTCGAGTTCGTGAACCACATGATGTTCATCACGACTCTTCTTGGTCCGAAAAGTGAAGTCACAATGGTCACATAAGTACTTCTTCCTACTCTTTAGAGGAGGTTTGGAGGGAAGAAGGACGACGTGAGAGACCGCATCCCGACCTGTAGTCGGCGTCGTGAAAGAGATCTTGGGCTTGGATGATGTAGATGGAAAAAAGGAGGTGGTCTTGGCCTGAAGTGAAGTCTGGCTGGCAGAAATGGAAGGCCGAGAACTCACTGGCCGACGAGGAGTGGACCCAACAGAAGATGAAAAGTCAATTCGACGACCCGACCAAGGTTACGAAGTGCAAACTGCCGGCTTGGCAGCAACAGATGCCCAAGTCTTGGCAAGTGTTAAGGTATTAAACGGAGGACTCTTTGGAGGGCCAGTCATGGGGCCAAAAGAGAGGAGCTCCGGTGGTGCCAAGTTGTGAGAAGAATTGTCACTTTGTGGTGGATTACCAGCAGAAATAGGAGTGTCACCTGAGGAGTGAATCCGAACATCATGGACTGCATACAGGTGATTTTCGAGGCCACCCGCGGAGAAAAATTTCCGTTGACACGGGAGGCAGGTGAGTTTCAAAAAATCAAACCTTGGACTTGTGGTAGGGTCGGGGAAAAGGTCCTTGACTTCCATGTCCGAGGGGAAAAGGTCAACTTCTCCAACTGCAAGGTTTTCAGCTAAATGGTCTGAGCCATCAGGAAACGCCGAAGGGCATTGTTTTGGAAGTTGAGAGTTGGAGTGAGGAGAAACACTGTCACTTTCCTCAGCTTGGAAAAATGTACTAGACGGTGCTGGAGGAGATAGCTTGTCATATAGAACGCCGCAGGGTGACACACATAGATGAAGCGGCTCGATGGAGTCTTCGTCCTGGAAGAAAGTCCGAGACATCGCAGGGGGGGACGACTCATCGAAGAATAAATCACCCGGAGGAATGCTAGTGAGCAGGTCACTAATTGTTTCAATAACCTCCTGTTCTATGAGCACACTCTCAAAAGCAAGACCATCTGTACGAAGGTCAGTATCTACAGATGGAGGGTTACTCTCAATGGGAACACATGAACGCCCACCCTTTGCCAATTGTCCGCGTGTTCTATGACAAATGGGTGAGAAGGAGATGTTGGCGGTCCCAATATGACCAGTATTCTCATAGCGAGACGATGAACAAATATTGCAGGCCTCAAAATTGTCCAGGGCCTTAGTGTGACCACATTCAAGATAGTACATGATGACAGCAGCACAATGAGTAAGAAAAAACAGAAGAGAAAGGTCTCGACTGGCAAGACGTGACCTGGCATGCAAACTCAATCAATACCTCAAAAACAAAGTTGGGAAACTGTCAGCAGACACAAAAAAATATACAAAAACAGTGCTAGGGGGGGACATATCTAGGATTTGTTTGAAATGATGGAGTGGTTCGTCCTCATGGTCAGGCGACGGCTGAAGACTTTACATTACCATCAGCAGGTGGTGCCAATACCTGAGACACTTCTGAGATATGTGTATTGTCTTCATCAGACGCGGAAGAGGCAGTAGGGCGAGCTTTCTTAGCTCTTTTCCGACGTCTGGATGGAGGGATGGTCAGGGCAGGTAATTGAGACAGGGCCTCAGCTTTCTTGTGCGCGTTCAAGTGATTTTGGAGTCTGAGAGCTGAAGAGAAGGAGGACGAGCATTGTAATATCTGCTCAACATCGATAACAATGAGGTTGCTGTCAACAAAGCAGGGGTGTTCCCTCGGCTTACTCAAGATCTTCAGGTGACAGATGTCACATTCGAATTCACACGTCGCTATTGAGACGTGGTGAACAAATCGTAGATTGTTTTATGAGGGATCCCTTCATAGAATTTCAGGATCTGCTCACAAACGAAGCCGCACAGCCACCCTCTGGACACGATAATTTCCCATGGATGGGGAAGGAAATGGAGAGACGTGCATCTTGTCTCTGGACTGTCGATGCAGGGTGAACAGCCTCAATAAGAGAGGTTTCAGGATGTTCCTGCGAAGAAGTAGACGCGGTCTTCTGCTGCGATGCTTTGCGCATTGGTTGACCGTGCAACCGGAAAAGGGGATATTTAAGGGCCTTCTTTGTGGGAAAGCCACCTTTTTCGCAGAACTGGCAGCGAAGTATAGAGTTGTGAAGACTAACACCTTGGGCAGAAGTGGGCTGTACCCGCGACTGCAGGTTATCAGAAGTCTGACAAGCAGAGGTATAGAGGGGCCAGGCAAGCTTGGATCTTCAGTCCTGGGTTTCAAAGAGACAACTTGATGTTTACGAGAAGGGGACTTGGGCAACTGGAAGTCGTCGAAATCAGATGACGAGATGTTGCCAACAAGTTCGTGGAAAGAATTAAATTCCTTCTCGAGGTCATGGAGCACATGATGCTCATATCTGCTCTTTTTTGTCTTAAAAGAGAAGTCGCAGTGGTTACAGAAGAACTTCTTGGTTAGGGGTTTGGCAGGCAGAAGTATAACGTGAAAAATTTCATCAAACGGCTTAACCGATACCTTTTGCAATGTGTTTGCAGTTGTTGCAGAACGTTCACATTAGTCTTGGAGTGTGGGATAGGCTTTCCTCTGATGTTCGAGGTTCGTGAAGGGCGAGGGCCAACTGGACGAAGAGGGGTAAGCCCATTGCAAGAAGATATATCAATGAGGCGACCAGACCAAGGCTGGGAAGTACAAACTGCAGGCTTTGCAGCAATAGTTGCCCAGGACTTGGCGGGTCGAATACTTGCGAACGGAGCACGTTTAGGAGGCCCAGAGCAGAGACCTAATTGCACAAGTTCTGAAGGAGGAGATGAAGAGACCTTCGAGGGTGAAGGTGCTGACATCACAAACTCTTCAGTGCTGTGAATGTCGATATCATGATGATCTTTCATGTCAAATTCGAGTCCTGTTATTGAGGAGAAGTGCCTGCGGCACGGAATGCAATAAGAGTTTAACCAAGTCAAACATGGCCGATGAGTTCTTCACACTAAACAGGTCTCTAACCTCAGTGTCCGAGAGGAATAAAGCCATTTCAATGTTTTCAGAAGGAAGGATGGGACTCGGATCGCAACGCGGCACAGATAGAGGCATTTCATGCTCACATTCCTCAATCTGGACAACTGTGCTAGGAGAATAAAGCACAGACCGCTTGCCAGATCGAATAACACGGGGCGGAGTGTAGTGCAAGATATCATTGGGAGAAGCACTTGGTACATCGTTACATTCCTCGATTTGAATCACGGTGCTAGGAGAATGAAGCATAGACAGTTTTCCGGTTTGAGCAACACGGAGCGGAGTGTGTTGCAAAGTACTATTGCGAGAGGCATTTGATACATTATTAATAATGTCCAATAATGTCTCAGCTACTTCGATTTCCGTATTAACATTACGAGAAGCACAGATTTTGTCTTTCAACTGTTGCCTAGTTCGGTGGCAAACCGTTGAGTATGAGCTATTGAGGCATGCCTCAAAACAGTCTGGAGCCTCAGTCGCAGAGTAGGGAGTGGAATTCATCGTTCAAGTATGAAATACCAACAACACTCGTAGTGAGAAATCATGCAGCCCATTGATGGGACCGATTTTGGTAATGTGCCATAAAATATTGTGCAAAGGTCGAATTTTCTGGACCCTCTAACCATTGCGACAGCCGTATCGTTAACAACTCATTAAACGTAAATGCATCAAGTTCACTTGATGAAGAATCCAGCGATGCTAAAAGGCTGACTCTTTTTTGAGGGTTTCGTATTTTCAATGCATTTTTTCCCCCAAGCATGTCTTACGTGCCAGCCCCAAATAATGCTAAATTGTGCTGGTGGGAAAATGGTTTTCCAGGTGTTATAATATGCTGGATAGTCATCAGAAATGAACGTTTTGGTGGCTATATCTCTTGTTCTTACTTTTTTGTTGCTATTAAACTATCTTAAAATTGCCTCACATTGACGATTACTCCATAAAAAGGCCACCGGAAAACCGGTCATCTTTGACAACTAAACTAGTAAGTTGGATATTATACTTATTTT